>SJYT01083306.1:2776-133009 GCA_006410635.1 Cephalophus harveyi
GCAAAGAGTCGGACACGACTGAGCGACTGAACTGAACTGAACTGAAATGGGAGGAAGGCACACAGGTTAAGGTCATCAGGTCCCATCCCTGCTTATACCTGCTGAGCTGGGTGAGGGCTCTGCGGGCTGGGAGGAGAATGTTCTGACTGTGGTCTTTTCCCTCGGTTGCTTTATCACCATAGCTTGTTCTTCTGCAGGGTTCCTGATGAGACTTCTGTCTTCAGGGCCTGCCATCGCTCTGTCTTTATTTCATCCTTCTTCTCTTGAAGAGTTGTCCATTGCAGTGACTTCATTAGCTCTATCTGATTTCAAAGTTTATTCAAGTGGGGGTGAGGCGCTTCCAATTCTCAGAGCTGCTGAGTTTGAGGACAAGCAAAACCATTCCTTCACTCGCTCACGTGTATTAGTGGAAGGTGTTGGCAAGAACCTGGTGTCGGTGAAACACTTTTTAAAAAACACCAACCTAGTGTTGAAAAATAAGCATATATCCTGTCAGTGTTTCTAGAGGTCTTCCTGAGTCTAAGTTCTGGGCACAGTTTATCTGGATAGATTTGGGGAACTGGGTTTCTACCACCACTGATGCTGTATCTGGAACCCATCATCTGGGAACATCTGTTGCTGAGTAAATCCAGTTCTCACGTTATTAAAATGTCACAGGGCATGACCCACAGGGAGTGGGCAGAGTGGTGCATGACAGTGTTATCATAGACTTCAGGGTCTGAGGACTAGTTTAGATGCTCGCCTTCTCTGGGATTCCACGTTGCTGTTTCCTTCTTATTCTTTTAGACGTGAGAAAGGGGAAGCAGGAGGATTCCTGTGTATTGCACAGCAGCCCACAAATGGTATCTTCGAGACCCTTCTATTCCTATAGAAATGGGCAGGGATGAGATGACTCAGCATTTGGAGATTTTGAAGCTGGGCATGAAAGTGAAAGTGAAATTGAAAGTGAAGTCGCTCAGTCGTGTCCGACTCTTTGCGACCCCCATGGTCTGTAGCCTACGAGGCTCCTCTGTCCATGGGATTCTCCAGGCAAGAGTACTGGAGTGGGTTGCCATTTCCTTCTCCAGGGGATCTTCCCGACCCAGGGATCGAACCCGGGTCTCCCGCATTCCAGGCGGACGCTTTAACCCTATTTAATATTATATACTTCGCTTTTATATCCACATTTCTAACTTAACCAAGACTGAATTTGATAGGATTTTATGTATCTTTTTAGACAGATGCATCTCATTTTACTCTGGGTACACTTCCTATTGTGGGCACTTATAAATAGGACATTTCATGATTTCTCAAATATTTACCATTAACCTGTTGTTTATTATTATTTGGAAAGTCATCTGAGCATCTTTCTCCTCTCAACCAGAATGGTTCTGCCACCATCCCAGAGTACCAGTGATAAGCTATGATACTTAGGAGAGCTCATAACTTGGTTGCCTTCTTCAAAAATAGTGTGTATAACAGAGGATGAAATGGTTGGATGGCATGACCGACTCGATGGATGTGAGTTTGAGCAAGCTCCGAGAATTGGTGATGGTCAGGGAAGCCTGGTGTGCTGCAGTCTATGGGGTCGCAAAGAGTCGGACACGACTGAGTGATTGAACTGACTGATAAATAGTTCCAACTTTCTAACCCCCACTGATGTTTCCAATTTGATTATCCCATTCACAAACTCTCCTGGGCAAGTTGGAGTAGTTCTAGTAATAATTTAGATCATCTCGAACTGTCTCAACTTTTTGTAATGACACATCCCAGTTAAAATTAAAATTATACTTTTAACTTGACCAGGGGTGAAAATATCTATTATACATGCCATTAAAAGGTTCCAGTTGCCTCCTAAACACCTTGTTTTTAGAGTTTTGTTTTTCTAAGTCTCCGGAGAAATGGGGAGAGTGAAAATCTCTTACTTGAATGCATTATTCAAGGGAAATCTTGTGCCAGACAGGACTTGCTAACAGGCAGTATTAAATGCCTTTAATTCTGTCTTGATAATTTCCAATTGGAAGATTGTGTTGGTTTTCTTCTTGAGATCAGGTTGACTTTGTCATATTTATGAGAAATCACCATCAGGAGGAAGATTTTATTTCATTTTTTTTAGGTGACTACATGGTATCCCCCTACTGCTTGCCCTCCCAGGGCTAAGGACCTAAGGGAGAGCCTTGTACAAGGTCTCCTGGGCCTGGGAAGCAGACGTTGTCTTTAGCATAATCAAGAGAGGAGGGGCATTGGCAGGGTGGTCATCACCTTGCAGTGTGAGCTTCTGTGTCTGGACTCTGGCCTCATTCCCACGCTGAAGTCAGAGTCAGGTAGTGGCCCTTTCCTGCCTCCTTCTCCCATACGGTGGAACTTCTCCTTCTTTTAAAGCAGCAACGTCAGTGGTGACAGGTAGAGACTGTCCATCCCTGTTAGAGGCCAAAACCAAGAGAAGTAGGGAGAGAAAGGAGCAATCAGTGCGGAGAGAAAGGGTGAGTCTAGACGCGATGTCCCATGTCTGACAACATTAAGAAAGGAGGAAGCTTGCTTCATTTGGGTGTATTTGTGATGTGTTTGTGATGGCGCCAGCTTCCTCAACACTCTGGGTTTGTCCTCAGATTGGAGGCCTGGTGGCCTCAGCAACCCCATGTCATCTAGACACCACAGCACCAGAGACGGAGGACAACCTTTTCTGTGGCTTTCTCTTTACACTGAGAAAACTTGTCCCTGAATCTCCAGGACAGTCATTTCTTATGGGCTAGAGTTGGGTTAAATGCCCATTTCTTAGCTACTAATCCATAAGACAATGGGATTACTGTGATTGGTTTCAGTTCAGTTCAGTCGCTCAGTCGTGTCCGACTCTTTGCGACCCCATGAATCGCAGCACGCCAGGCCTCCCTGTTCATCACCATCTCTTGGAGTTCACTCAGACTCACATCCATCGAGTCAGTGATGCCATCCAGCCATCTCATCCTCGGTCGTCCCCTTCTTCTCCTGCCCCCAATCCCTCCCAGCATCAGAGTCTTTTCCAATGAGTCAACTCTTCGCATGAGGTGGCCAAAGTACTGGAGTTTCAGCTTTAGCATCATTCCTTCCAAAGAAATCCCAGGGTTGATCTCCTTCAGAATGGAGAACCTCATTCCATAGTTCTTCAGGCACTCTATCTATCAGATCTAGGCCCTTAAATCTATTTCTCACTTCCACTGTATAATCATAAGGGATTTGATTTAGGTCATACCTGAATTGTCTAGTGGTTTTCCTTACTTTCTTCAATTTGAGTCTGAATTTGGTAATAAGAAGTTCATGATCTGAGCCACAGTCAGCTCCTGGTCTTGTTTTTGTTGACTGTATAGAGCTTCTCCATCTTTGGCTGCATAGAATATAATCAATCTGATTTCGGTGTTGACCATCTGGTGATGTCCACGTGTAGAGTCTTCTCTTGTGTTGTTGGAAGAGGGTGTTTGCTATGACCAGTGCATTAAATATTGGGGCATTAGGCACTATGACACTCATGGTTCCATACCTGTGATGTCTCTTATTATCTTCTATATGTTATCAATTAGATATATTAATTGCACCTAGATATTTAAAGCATTTAATGACTGGTATATAATATAAAAAATAAAAAGTATAGCCCTATTTATTTGTATAACTAAACTCTCTATATATACTATATATAAACTAAATTTAAGTAATGCTTAAAAGTCTGCAAGCCAGGCTTCAGCAGTTTGTGAACCATGAACTTCCAGATGTTCAAGCTGGATTTGGAAAAGGCAGAAGAAACAGAGATCAGATTGCCAACATCTGTTGGGTCATCGAAAAAGCAAGAGAGTTCCATAAACCATCTACTTCTGCTTTACTGACTATGTCAAAGCCATTGACTGTGTGGATCACAACAAACTGGAAAATTCTTCAAGAGATGGGAATACCAGACCACCTTACCTGCCTCCTGAGAAATCTGTATGCAGATCAAAAAACAACAGTTACAACTGGACATAGAACAACAGACTGGTTCCAAATCAGGAAAGGAGTACATCAAGGCTGTATGTTGTCACCCTGATTATTTAACTTATATGCAGAGTTCATCATGCAAAATGCCTGGCTGGAGGAAGCACAAGCTGGAATCAAGATTGCCGGGAGAAATATCAATAACCTCAGATACGTAGATGACACCACCCTTATGCAGAAAGTGAAGAAGAACTAAAGAGCTTGTTGATGATAGTGAAAGAGGAGAGTGAAAAAATTGACTTCAAACTCAACATTCAGAAAGTTAAGATCATGGCATCTGGTCCCATCACTTCATGGCAAGTAAACAATGGAAACAGTGACAGGCTTTATTTTCTTGGGCTCCAAAATCACTGCAGGTGACTACAGCTATGAAATTAAAAGATGCTTACCCCTTGGGAGAAAAGCTATGACCAACCTAGACAGCATATTAGAAAGCAGAGACATTACTTTGCCAACAAAGGTCCATCTAGTCATTGCTGTGGTTTTTCCAGTAGTCATGTATGGATGTGAGAGTTGGACCAAGGAATTGATGCTTTTGAACTGTGGTGTTGGAGAAGACTCTTGAGAGTCCCTTGGACTGCAAGGAGAGCCAACCAGTCCATTCTGAAGGAGATCAGTCCTGAATATTCATTGGAAGGACTGATGCTCAAGCTGATAGTCCAATGCTTTGGCCACTTGATGCGAAGAACTGACTCATTGGAAAAGACCCTGGGAAAGATTGAAGGCAAGAGGAGAAGGGGGTGACAGAGGATGAGATGGTTGGATGGCATCACCAACTCAATGGACATGAGTTTGAGTAAACTCTGAGAGTTGGTGATGGAAAGGGAAGCCTGGTGTGCTGCAGTCCATGGGGTTGCAAAGAGTCAGACATGACTGAGCGACTGAACTGAACTGATAAATTATATCAATATATACCACATATATATATTTATATTGTATATATGTCTGTTATGTACTATAGTACATATTATATATACTATATTGTTACTATTTTTAGAATGTGTGTATATATGCATACACAGACTATTTACACACACATAAAGTAAACTTCTAAAGTATAATCTAAAAGCTGCTTTCAAAGTGTTATAGGTTGTAACACAAACCTTTATCACATCAAAATAATAATTTCCTAGTATTTTGTTGCACCTTTGAAATTGTTGGTCTGCAGTAGCTATGGTGCTAATCAGAGCCACCTAGTCAGGTTTGATGAGTGATTCAAAACTGTCCAGCATCTTTCTCATTGCACCGACAGCCCCTGAGAGACGAGGTCTCATTGGAACCTGAGTGGGGCCCGCACATTTTCTCCATCTAAGTGTTGCACTCTCTAATGGTCTCCAGGCCTTGAGTCCTCTCCTCGCATCTTCTCTTACCTGCAGTTAGTCAGGCTGGCACAGCTCCTGGGGCCATGCAGAGGGCATGAGGAGAGGAGGAGGCAGGAGCCCGGGATGGTAGGTGAGGAGCAAGCTGGCTCTGCAGTAGCTGGACCGGGATCTTGGGCTGGCTCTTTCATGGAGGGGAGGAACTCTGAAGAACCATGGGCCCCACACACACCAGTCACAGAAGAGTGGGCGCTGTTGAGAAGGAGGCAGCTGGTTGAGGACACTCTCCACAAAGTGTGACAGTGTGACAAAATTCAGAGGGTGAAGGACAAGGGAAAGGGATATGGGCAAAAATGAAGGTGGAGCTGTGGTTGTTAGTGGGCTTTGGGGTGGGTGCCATCTTCCTGTGGGAGCATGTCTGGGTGGGAGAGGTGAGTAGGGTGAGGCTCCCCTGCCCAGAGGTCACTCGATGGGGTTTGGGGGGCTCCACGGCCACTTGCTGGGCTGTCTGGCAGAGTTCCCTCCAAGACTGGTTCACAGTGTCTGGGATGGCTGCTCCCCACTGCGGATGGCTCATCAGCTAAAGCAGGCTCACCAAGAGACCCCGTACTGACATCTGACCATGCCCACGGGCCCTGGCCAGTCTTCAGCCACTACCTGAGCCCAGCAAGGTGAGGAGCCTCTTCTGGGGGTGTATAAACAGTTCACACCCAGCTTGTCTGAGGGGCCTCCTTCTCTCGCTTTTGAACCAGGAGGCAAATTTTTCAGTTCATTAAAAAAGTAATAGTGGACTCCTGTGTATCCATATCCAATAGAAGGACATTTTGATGTCACAGTAATGTGTGGTTTTCTGTGGTAAACCATATGTGCTAGAATTTACATTATTAATTAAGCCTGCATATGGCAGTTGTACTGTTTACCAGCCAATGCGGAGGTACATAAATATTTGAATAGCTTATGATGCTGTGTACCCACTGAATACAAGGTGTGGTTACATTTCTTCCCATCCCTGCGAGGTGGTTTCTGGAGGTGGGTATTGAATTATATAGCTTCCATGTGAATTAAACATTATTGAGTATGTTAGGGTTGTGTAGTTTTTTATGATGGAGGGAGGGGATAGGCCACCTCCTCACCCTTTATAGGAGTAGCCACTCCAGGGTGGAAAGAAGAGTCCTTGACTTGACTGCTGGCCATAAAACTGACAGCTCCTGAGGGTTCCACTCCCTTCCCCTCCCCTCGGAGTGGAGCACATCCATTGTCTGTTATACTTTTTTTTTTTAAGTAACATATTCTCCTCTGCTTGGAGACTCAAAAGTATATATGCTACAGAAATGTGAACTGTGAAAGTATATCCTGTAATTTACAGTCAATGTGCTTTGAAGGTGAAAAACACCCTCTAGTCATACAACATCACTGTAGCTTCTGTCTGTCTTTTTATCCACTTCTCTCCCTACTTTGCTGGCTGACTCGAATCACCTGCAGACGAGATCTGAAGAGGGAAGGAGAAATGAAGAAACGAACTGGAAAAAATTCTTCATTTATTATTAACTTAAACCTCCAATTGACGTGCCTCCCCCAGGGCTGGAGACTACCATAGGAGTGGGGAATTGGTCCAGTTAGCCTCAGACATTCAGAGAAAGAGATCGGTCTTGTGGAAAGATCAGTGAACTGGGAGGGAGAAGAGCTAAATGCTAATCGTGGTTTTCTGAGTCCTTTAACTTCTCAGCCACTCCGTTTTTACTTTGCACGCCTTGTTCTCTCTCTTGTTGTCTTCTGCTTCTGGCCATTCTCTGGTTTTCTTCCCTGCTTGCTGGAAGGCCTCAGAGCAGAGCAGACAGGAAATGCCTCGGACTGTGTATTGGTTAAAGACATCATCCCGCAACTTTGTTAGTTCGGAATGCTGTGAAGCGTCCAGTTCCTGTGGCCTGGGCTAGCTCAGCTGGTCGTGGCTGGCTCGCTCACGTGTCTGCTCTCAGCTGGCAGGTCTGCGCGATCTACCATGGCCTCCCGTGTGTGTCTAGGGGTTGGCAGGCTGGCGGCCAGGATCCGGTTGCCTGTTGGTTATGGGGCTCCTTGGGGGTGCCTTGGTTCTCTTCCACGTGACCTTTCATCCTCCAGCACACCATCTCAGACCGAATCACATGATGGTCTCTGGGTTCCAAGCTCAGCAAGTCGACCAGCCAGGATGTGTAAGCACTTTGCTAACCTCCGATTATATCATCTTTGCTAATTGGTTGGTCAGAGCAAATCATATGGCCGATCAAGATTCAAAGGGAGGAGAAATAGACTTCGTGTCTGGATGAGAGAGAAGAAATCTGTGACCATTTTTGCAGTCCATCAGAGACTGTATTTTAAGACATCTGAAAAAAGTGCTGACTAGCAGAGAGCAACTTTGGGTGTTCACTGGGCGCAGGACGTTGCACTAATCACTGAATTCACATGATGTCCTGATGCTCGACAGTATCGCGTCCTCATGATATCACTGTCCTCATCCGTCCCGTGGCTTCAGTGCTTCTGTTTAGAAGTCACTATCCTAGAACCCTGCTCTGCTTTACATAGCAGATGTGGTGTAGAAATGTTCCTTGTACATAGACATTTTTGGAGCTTGAATTATATTTTCAGCACAATAGGGGAGTTGGCTATTTCAAGGAACCCAGTCGTGAGTCTTTTATGAAAGTAACGAATCCTTTTGTAAGACCCCACATCACCTTCTGGTTGAGCTGCTTGGCAGGTCAAAGTAAAGGGATTTTAAAATATAGATGATGTAGAAAGGGCTCCGACTTTGCTCTTGAACTGCCCAGGGCTCAAATCTTCCTGACTTTGTGATCTCAGGCAGGTACTTTAATTTCCCTAAGCCCTACTTAAAAAATTTTTTTACGTAAAATGCAGTTAAGAGATATCTACATCCATTGGATTACTGGGCGGATTACATGACAAGTGGAGAAAAATATAAAGGACCAGATAATTACAGAAGTTCAGTCAATGAGTATGATGGTTTCTTCCACATTATCAGATGTTAGATTTTGTGTAACTTACCTATCCTGTCATCTCCTATCATAGATAAGAAGCTTTTGAAATATTTGTTTTTCAGTTTTGAGATGAGTTTGGCTTGGTTCCCTTTGTCTGTTCTTCCAAAGTCTTGCCATAAAGCTTTATAGCCATTTTCATTCCTTGATCAAATTCAAGAGGGTGGATGAGGAAATGAATTCATAACTTTGTAGACATCACCGGGTAAAAAGTCTGTACTAAATCAATTTAAAATAAATTAGCTGAGAATAAGGCAGGTGCTGCCTCATACCGTCTGCAGAGTTATCTTTTAACCTGATCAGCAGAGAACAGGAAAACAATTAACAAACTGGGTATCTGAGGGCCACCAACCACAAGGTGGTCGGTTGAGCGATTGTCACAGGCTTTAGGGTCAGTGGGTGGACGTGCCGTGTCAGCACAAAATCCTGACCTGGGGTGGCCAGTCTTCCAGGGCTGTGAGAGCATCACAAGGAATTTATAGCTGGTGAATTACAAAAACAGCTCTAATTAGCCCCGAGAGGCAACAGCATAAGAACTACTGCAGACTCATATTTGCTTCCTTCTCAGGATTTTATATGCGAGCTTGGTAATGAATGTTCTTTAACAATAGGAGCTGGGAGACCTTAGCTCTAATAGGCCTCCTAAGGATCTGGCCTCCTTTATTTGCAATCCTGCAAAGATCAGTGGGATGCTATTGTTAAGCCCTGAATCGCCCCCCAGTTTGCATTGTGGCTTCAATCAGAAGGGGGGAGCAGTGGGGAGGAAATTTTCCTTAACCACTGCCCCCTCTCCATGCAGGAGTAAACAGTAAATAATCCAGCACTCAGAGGGGTTGGAATGCTTGGTGGAGGACCAGCACAGTTTTAAAAGGAGTTTCAGGCACAAAGGTTGTTTTATTTGTTTGTTTGTTTGTATTAATAAAGAATAATAATGTCTCTCTGACATAGGATGAGATACTGTTTGTGAAGTCAGGGTTGCTTTGGCCAGATATTGTCTCAGCCTCCCTTGTTCTGCTTTTTCTACATCTCAGTGAAAAGGTACTCATAAATTCATTCTCTGGTTGATGCTTGGGGGGTATGGCTCAGAAAAATCCCTCTGTTTTTTCTCTTGCTCCACTCAGTAAATATAGAGAGAGCCTTATACGCATCAGCCTCTGTTCTAGGTCCTGGATATATAGTGGGGTTGAATGAAAGATCTCTCCTGAAACCTGAGCACTGTGGTGTTTGGTTGTGGCTAGAGGTTCAGACAGGTAGCTGTAGGAGTCTTTAGGGGTAACAGTGGGGAGCCAGTGATATTCCCATGCTTGTAATTCCTCAGTCAGGTAAGAGTCCAGGATGGGGCAGGTGCAGGAATTCAGTGCTGTTTTCCTCATGGATTTCAATGTAGGCAGTTCAAAAAGGGTAGGAAAAAAATCATCATTCTCATGGCAATTTGATTCTGAACCAAACATGTTAGCCCGTTCCTGGTGGAAGCTGATATGACCAGCTTCATCCACGCCAAGGAGATGGTTCAGCTTCACTGATTGGTGACTTTGGAGCTTATTATAATATTGATATCTGGGTCCCATCAGGAACTTGCGAGTCAGTGTGTCCAGGGAAGGGGCTGAGTCTCTTGACTTTTTACCTCTGATGCAATTCTTGGCTAGTCTCAGGCGGGCCCATGTGGCTTATGTGTTCCACGTTGAATCCCGCCACCTTCTGGCAGGAGCAGCACTTGATTTTGGAGACCCACTCTCCTCATCCTGTGAGGAGTAAAGAAGAGTGTGTTGGTTGGTCTTACACTGTTAGCTCATGCAGTCAGATGCTACTTTTCCCAGAGTGAGCTCAGACTAGGACAACGATCTGGAGCCCTTCGATTCCTCGGTGGTGTCAGAGTAGCTGGCTTTAACTTCTGCTGCTTGAATCCTCAGAGCTGCTCTGGTCCCAGATTTCGTTCAAGTTCAGTCCTTCAGCCATTTATGGTTTTGGGAACCTTCACGAGAGCCTTTCAATGGATTTTTTTTGGGGGGAGGGAGCAGAATTATTCTGTTGGTATCACTGAAGAGGCAGGAAAGGACATGAAATAACAAAAGGGGATTGGTGTTCTGGCTTCGGGTGGATGCCATGTTTAGGAAGAAAATGCGGGTCTTTCCTCTGTGTGGTCCATGAAGGAAAAGCCTGTCCTGCCTTCTGCCTCCACCTGAAGAGGAACGACATGCCTCTTCTCTTTCTTTCAGCTAAGGCAACTATGCTGAGAATGTATTTTCTATGTATCTGTTTCTCCTCCTAAGCTCTGAGGACAAGAACTGTGTCTTATTTTTGTCTGTGATTCCAGGGATTAATGGAAGGCTTGGCATATAGAAGACTCCACATGTGGCTGTGAGACGGGATTCTATTCTGGACCTGAACCGTAATGCAGGGACTGGGCCTTGTTTGAGCCTCAGGCTTCATCGTGAGCCCCACCTGGGTGTTTGGAATCTGTTTCTCTCTGCCTTGGACCACTCCTGTGCTTCCTAAGAAAAAAATAACTGCCTCCATATGGGCCATTATCTTTAGTTTTTAAAGTCCAAAGATCTGTCATTTGCTTAGGAATTGGTATGTTTCTTGGATTAATTTCTTATATCTGGGACCACATTTCATTTTTTGCCCCTCCTGAGTCTGTTCTGTGCTAATGGCATGATAGACAAAAGAAGCGTATTTATCTCTAATCTCTCCAGGACCTCAAGAGATAAAAGTTTCCAATTAACATTCTTTCCCTGGCAGCCTCACTTCATGATTAAAGAGCTTCATTGGCTTTGGACAGTTTTAGAAATAAAACTGAGTGCTAACAGAGACCCAGGGGCAAGACCTCATGAGTGGAGGCCAGAGAGGAAAGAAGCCAATGAAAGGGGAGAGGAGGAGGCCACTGTTGCTGGAGAGGCAAGGAAGGACAAAAACAGCCACTGAGATAATTCGCTCTCCTGGAAGTGGAGTCAGTGGCCAGTTCCACTGAGGCGGTGCCCTTTGGGAGTCAGGAAATTTCAAGGAGCTCATCTTGGTTTCTACTTTGTAAAATGCTACTGAATAAATCCAGGAATCTTGGTTTGTAATTCCTTCCTCTAGAAACTCACTTTATCTAGATATGTGCTGAAATATTGCTTTGAAGGCAATCATGAGGGATATCAGAGGTCAGCTTAGTATGGAGAGGTGGCATGTGACTGGCTGGATGTTGGGAGACATCTGGGCATCCATCTGGTTTCTGTCTTGCCCCACCACTGCTCATCCCTCTGCCCAAGCTCACAGCTGCGCTGTGTTGTTCTGGGCTCTCTCACATCCATACCACTGTACCATTGCTCTCTCCATCTAGAACATTCTTCTCCCTGACTTAGGTTTTCTAAAAGCAGAAAGGAAGCCAGGGATTCATATGGTTTCTTAAGGGAGTGGTGGCAGGAGAAGGGAAGGGAAGCAGGAAGGGGAGTATAGGGTAAGGAGCTGAGCAAGAATGTGATCTCAGCTGTTCCTACAGGGAGCTCTGAGTGTGAGTTGCATCACAGAAATTGTCCCAATTTCAGGCAGGGCCCCTGGACCCCCATGACAGTCAGTCATTGCAGAGGGGATATCCCTACATATAGGACTTGACTGGTGGTTCAGACAGTAAAGGATCTATCTGCAATGTGGGAGACTTGGGTTCAATCCCTGGATCAGGAATATCCCCTGGAGAAGGGAATCTTCCAATATTCCACTCCAGTATTCTTTGAAGAGAATTCTATGGACAGAGGAGCCTGGCAGGCTGCAATCCATGGGATCACAAACAGTCAGGTGTGACTGAGTGACTAACAGTATCCCCGTGTATGAGTGAGGTACCTCCCCTTGGCTAGGGCCAACTGTCCCGAGAGTGGGGTCAGTGTGAATAATAGCAATTGAGATATCCACAGCAGCTGGATGGTGGGAACCCTGTCCTGGCAAGGGAGATCCTGGTGGAGTGTCAACAGCATCCCCTCCACTGCCATTCTTTACCCTGTTAAGGTTTGTTAGCTGATTTTTCGAGACTTGGTTCTGGTCATACATTCTTTGAGCACCTCTTTCCTTTCTAGCAGGTTAGATAGCCCTCATCTGTATTCAGTAGCCTCCTGGACTTACTAACCTCCATATCCTCTCACTGCACATCAGTGGGCCTCCTCTAGTTATCTCCTTGGTGATATGGGATTACCTTTCCCATCTTTATCTATCATGCTTACATAGTATGTGGGGCTTCCCTGGTGGCTCAGAGGGCAAAGCCTCTCTCTGCAGTGCCGGAGACCTGGGTTTGATCCCTGGGTTGGGAAGATCCCCCTGGAGAAGGAAACGGCAACCCACTCTGGCACTCTTGCCTGGAAAATCCCATGGAAGGAGAAGCGTGGTAGGCTACAATCCATGGGGTCGCAGAGCTGGACAGGACTGAGCAACTTCACTTTCTTTCTTTCACATAATATGTACAACATAATGCATGCTAAGTCACTTCATTTGTGTCTGGCTCTTTGCAACCCCATGGACTATAGCCCGCCAGGCTCCTCTATCCATGGGATTCTCCTGGCAAGGCTACTGGTGTGGGTTGCCATTTTCGACTCCAGTACAACATAATGGTGTTCCATAAAATTGTGTTGAGTGGATGAGTGAAATCTTGGATCCTCCTTTAGTTTACTGTGTGATTGAGGTCATAACTTTTGTGACTCTAAATTCCCACTTTTTAAAGCAAGGTATAGTATGTGCCCTCTGGTCTGTTAGTGTTGTTAAGAAGGTCAAGCCACCCAGCCTGGTCTTAGCCATGAGGCATGGTATGAAAACCAGGTTTTGTCTGGCTCACCCTAGTGCAAGAGTCTACTTAACAAAGAAAATTGGTGTCCCTCCCACCTAGTTCCTCTCTGGGTACCTTGGACAGTTCCAACAGATCTTCCTTATGTAATACAAGGCTGAACTCTTGAGCTTCTCTTGAGCTTTCAGTTTGTCTCCTGGAGCCACTCAGGATGTCAGCTCTGTGTTTCACAGGACAGTCCTTATGATTCGATTATTTCAGGGAGTGTTGTTGCCTCATCCGCTGTTCTCACTTCTGGATGACAGTTGCAGCCAAACCTTTGAAGGTTGAGTCTTGCTTGTCTCCTTCCTTCCTTGGTTGTCATCAGCTCCTGCTGTTACCCAGATGAGATGGAGAGAGTTGGACTCTCAATGTTGGTTAAGTTCCCAGAAAAATGATCCTCAGGAAAGTCTTCTGAGGACATGCATGGAATTTTGTCTTGACTTTTTTCTAATCATGCCAATTCAAAGGGGGGCATTTCTGCTTAGAGGGATCCTACACGCCCCCTATTTGAGCAAACATAGGGAGATGGTGAGGGATAGGAAAGCCTGGAATGCTGCAGTCCAAGGGGTTGCATAGAGTTAGACACAACTTAATGAGTGAACAACAACAACACTCCCCTATTTTTCCTCAACAAAATCTTGATGATAAATGACATCATATCCATAATCAATTTTGGTTTTCCTGAATAATGTATAATTATATTAGGGTGATATGGACACACCAGTGCACCAGGGACTGAAATACTTGGGCCCTATTTCCAGTGGCCATTAATTAGCTGTGTGACCTTAGGCAACTTTCTCTCTTTGTTCTTGAGGTGCTACAGCACCTCTCAACATGTGAGAAGAGTAAAGACAGACAGTGGACAGAATACACAATACTGAAGGGCCCAAATTAACAGGATTTACTGATGGTTTTGATGGAGAAGTAAGGGAGAAAGAGCAAGCAAGGACAACTCTCAAGGGTGTCTAGGGGCTCTAGCAAGTTGGGTAGGGAGTGGGAACCTGCAGAGAAAATACAGGAGCATCCAGGGAGATGGGGGGGAAATTGTGGGGTTGAGGAGTCCTGAGAGCCCACATAATTCCAGAGAAGAGGTATGGTCTGCACCACTGCTGAGGTTTCAGGTAAGATGAGGATTAAAGATTATCCTTGGGCTTTAGCAGTAAAGAGGTCACCTAATGATCACAGAGGCTTTTTAAAGCCTGTGATGGGGGTGGAAGACGGATTGGAGTGAATTGAGGAGTAAGTGGGAGGGGAGCATATGGAGACTGCAGGGAGAGATAACTTTCTGGAAAACTTTGCGGTGTGAGGAGGGGGAGGAGGAGAGAGGACTATAGCTGCAGGAAATGTGGAGTAGAAGGAAGATATTTTTAAGTCGGGGGAGACTTGAGCCTTTTTAAGTGATTGAGAGGAAAGGTTTGGCTTCTTCTGCATAGAAGAGAAATGGGCTAATTGATACCCTGAGAAGATCAAGGAAGAGGTCCAAACACAGGCGGAGGGGCCAACCTTGGCAGAGAAGGGCACTGTCTTGAATGTCACGTCAGGGATACATGTGTTGCTGTGGAAACCACACTCAGATTCACTGGCCAGCTGCTGTTTCTGCTTCCCTCACTGCGACCACAGTATCTGCTGGATGCCTTTTCTCTAGACCTCAGTTCTCAGCAGCCTGAATTCCATGTGTGTGTGTCCATTGCAGGAAGAACATCCCAGGACCTCACAGGCACATTCTTGATCGTTGGGACTAACTCCGTCCCTGCCTCTGTTCATTCAGTGTCAGATCAGGAGTGAGTCACACTCAAGCTTCCCTGCACACTCACCCCTATCCATGCATCCATTTTCACCCAACCTCAAGTTCACATCCTGCAGACCCAGTCAACTCCCTCTCTCCTCCTCGCAGATGAGCTAGACAAGCTATCTTGCTGAGAGGATGATGGTCTCATTTCCCATGGTCTGCCTCAGACTCCTGTGTCTGGGTCCAGGATGAGTCCGCATTCTCTAATACTCTTGGCCAAATCTACTTTTCTTATAAATGAAATTGTTGTCTTTGTTTACT
This sequence comes from Cephalophus harveyi, assembly GCA_006410635.1. Classification (NCBI taxonomy): domain Eukaryota; kingdom Metazoa; phylum Chordata; class Mammalia; order Artiodactyla; family Bovidae; genus Cephalophus; species Cephalophus harveyi. The sequence continues at coordinate 17,942 of SJYT01083306.1, forward strand.
CGCTAAGTCGTGTCCAACTCTTTTGCAGCCCCATGGACTGTAGTCTGTGAGGCTCCCCTGTCCTTAGGATTTCCCAAGCAAGAACACTGGAATGGGTTGCCATTTCCCTTTCCAGGAGCTCTTCTAGACCCAGGGATTGAACCCATGCCTCTTGCATTGGCAGGTGAATTCTTTATCACTGAGCTACCAGGGAAGCCCATAAATGAAATCATTGTTCCCATTTTCCTTGTTGATAGAGGGGCCTATAGGAGTCTACTGCCCTCCCTATGTGTGCTAAGTGGCTGATGTGCTAAGTGTCAAGATGTATGACTAAATTCTACATGTGTTAATAAAATACTGACCCTATAAAAAAATTCATGTCACATTTTAAAACAATCCAGGAAGCAATGAGTAGAAACATCAATTAGCTGAGAGCTTTAATATGCTTATGTGTTTGTGCATAACTAGCTTTCTAAAGGCCTGAAGACAGAAGCACAGACTTTTTTAAAGCAACAAGCAATTGCAAGTCAATAAACATCCTGCTCCTCCTCGGCTCATCCAGCCCAGTGATGATGAAATGCACACCGACAGGAGCAATAAGAAAAATAATAACATTATCACAGGATCAATGTCTATTGCTGGCTTCATAAATAAAGGACTTGGCTTCCTATTGATGTTTAATTTTTGTAAATGCCTCTGGAAATTTAAGTAGCAGTAGGAAAACATTATCTTGAGATAATGTTCAATTTCTCCCAACATAAGCTCTTAAACCTTGGATGTGTTCAGCTTTCAGTCTGGGACAAATTCTGGAGAACAAATTTCTTTGGAACAGACGGTGGTAGATTGATTTTAAATAGGCTGACCTTGGTGCTCTGGGTCTAGGGGACAGGAGAATAGACGATGGTTGGAACAACAGGGGCAGAGAAGGCCTGGTGTTCCTGCTTCTTCCATGGCTTGTTCTGAGGTATCCGTCAGCAAAATGGGAGATTCTTTCTCCTCCATCCACATCCACAGCCAGTGCAGCAGCCTGTGCAGATTTGTGAGTCCTGGGGGACAAACGAGGCTCGGAAGGAAGGGTTCACCTGCGTGATGTCCTCGTATCCTGTTACCTCTTGCTGTACATCAACTACATTGGGCGCCTGGCTCGAAAAACAAATCAACGCCTGCCAACTCGACCCTAGCAGAAGCACGCGAGTACTTTGAAGGCGAGAAATCATAGATATTAAAGCTGAAAGGGAGCTTCCTCAAGAGATCTTCTCATCTAGGCTTCCTCAGCCTTCAGGAAGGTAAGCATGAATGCCCCCAGTCCTCAGAAGACGTTCTGAAAATTGAGCTAATTCAAATAGAGGGCAGGGAAGCGCCTGTTGTCTACCCTGAGAGCAATGTTTCTCTGACAACTTGCACAGAATCACCTGGCTCTTGTTAAAACACAGATCCCTGGACCCCCAACCCCAGCATCTCTGATTCTGTAAATCTGGGGGTAGGGCCCAGGAGTGTGCACTTCCTTTTTAAAAAATTATTTCTTTATTTATGGCTACGCTGGCTCTTGTTTGCGTTGTGTAGGATCTTCTGTTGTGGCACAGACTCTCTAGTTGAGGCTCACGTGCCCAGTAGTTTCAGCTCTCAGGCTCAGTTGCCCTGTGGAATGTGGGATCTTAGTTCCCTGATCAGGGATCAAACCCTTATCCCCTGCAGTGGAAGCCGGATTCTTAATCACTGGACTGCCAGGGAAGTCCGCAATGTGCATTTCTAATGAATTTTTAGGTCCTGTTGATGCTCTTGGTCTTGGTCTTACTTTGAGAATCACTGGACTAGAGTCTCCTTTCTTGATTTCATGACCCAGAAGCTGGGCTGTCTTAAGCTAACAAGTGAGTTGTTCCATAACCCATTGTGTCAAATAGGGGCAGAGAGTATGTATGTTAAACTTATTACTTAATCTGAGACTGCAGAGTCTTTGCTCAAGTAAGAGCAAGCTATTTTTCTGTGACTTTAAGGCCGGTTCCAGCTGCTCCAAAGACATGTGGGCTTGAAAAGACACAGGGATTCCTCAGGTACCCCAGCCTCTGACCTGGTTTCTTTTAACTTGAGAAGAGCTGTCACTTTCCTGGGAATCTGAAATAGAAAGGCAGATTTGTAAAGGCCTTTCTGACTCCAAACAGCTGGATTTGCACTCACCATGGTGATCGCTCAGCGCCACGCAGCCCTGACACTGATGAATGCTGCTGGTTCCGCTGGAATTCCATCAAAGCTGCGGGGTAGAGACCCCGGTCACCGAGCCCAGCGCCCTCTGGCTCTTCCCATCAAGGTCTGAAAAGCTGGCATGTAGCAAGGAGGCTGGTGGGAAAGAGGCATCAGCTGGGGGAGGCAGCTTTGCTGTGTAGCAGAGGATGCAGTGTTAGGGATAGGGGATCAGCAGGAGAGGAGGGAACGAGAGGGTTTTCTTCAGCCCCAAGAATTCCAGACCCTTACCTGACCTCTCTTCTTCTCTGATGGAAGAATCTCATGAGAAAGTATACTTGCCTCAGAATGCAGTCCCAGCCCCATCCCACCCCTAGCAGTGAGAACAATTAGGCTCTTCACAGGCTTATGTGTTCTACATATCCTACTTGCATTATATTTCATGTAAGGGTTAGAAAACAGAATGTTGGAATTTTCAAGTCCTTGTCCTGCTTCTCTCTGTCCATTTCTAGTGTGCTGCCTTTATAAGCATGTCCCCCTCTTGTATTAGTTGCCTGCATCCTTTTCCTTTTGTATTCTTTCTCACTGCTTCCTTTCTTTGCTTCTCTTTGAGAATTGAGATTTCTATTCCTCCATTCACCTTTCTGTCCAGTCTTTGACTTTTAAGAACAGACCGTGTAGGTGGTTATGAAACACAAGGGCCAGTTCCGAAAGCCACTTCTTCCCCAGCAACTTGCATTTCAGGCAAAACAAGCCCACGTTTCACTTCTGTTTTGCTTAATGTAAGTGTGACTGAAATGCGACAGGCACACAGAGAAACGCACAAATCATACATTTTTGGCAGATGGATTTTCACAGCATGAACACATGGAGTGACCAGCACCCAGGTCAAGAAACAGAAAATGCCTGGTTCCCCCAAGCCCCAGTGCTCCCCTTCAGTAATTTCCTGCCCTCCAGGATATCACTGTCTTGACTTTTAACAGATTAGTTTTGACAGTTTTTTAACTTTGTGTAAATGGGATCATTCTGTATACACTCTCTGATGCCTGGCTATTTTTCCCAATTTTGTGTTTGCGAAATCCACTGATGCTGTTACATGTAGTTCATTTTCCTTGCGCTCTCTTCTCTGTGTAATGAACATATCACACTTGATTCATTCGACTGTTAATGGAAATTTGGGCTTTTCCAGTTTGAAGCTGTTATAAATTTGCAGCTATTCACAATTTTTTACATGTTTCTCTGTGAACATACATCCTTTTTTTGTGTGTTGAATCTAAAAATGGGTGGAATTGCTATTTTATAGATTGGCATTGATTCAGCTTTGGCAGATACTACTGTATGATTATCTAGAGTTGCTCTACCAATTTATACCTATACTCCCACCAGAAAAGCCCAAGAGCTGTAATTCCTCTGCAGACCTGCCAACATCTAGTATCTTAAATTTAGTCATCTGGTAGGTGTCTGATTATGAGGGGTTGTAGATTTAATTTGCGTTTCTTCAATAACTGAAAAAATTGGGCAACTTTGAATATGTTTACTGGTTGTTTGAATACCTTTTGTGGTGAAGTACCTGTAAAGTATTTTGCCCATTGTAAAAATCAGACTGGTCGCCTTTTCTTGTTGCTTTGTAGGAGTTCTCCATAATTGTGGATATGAATACTTTGACAGTACTGTGGACAAATGTCTTCTGCCAGGTGTTGGCTTGCCTTTGACTCATCTTCAAACCCTTTGTATTATGACTGTCAAACTCACGCTTAAGGTCCAGCTCAAACGTCATCTCACTGGTGACTTAGTCTCCGTCTCCTTTCTCCTGGAGTCGTCGCCTGCCCCTGGTCCTGCCGCAGCGTCAGCCTGACTCCCTCTCGTAGCAGGTGTCGTGTTAGTTACAATGACCTCTTTCCTTACCTCTCCTTTCCCAGCCCCAGGGTACCCGAGGCACAGACTATTCTAGATGGAACCAGTGGCAGTCGTTTCTGTGGAGGTCCTGGGTGTTTTGTTTCTTTTTGACTGTAATCGTCTGTGTCCCAACTTTCTACTAGGTGTACGCATTATGTTCGTAATGATAAAAGATATTAATATATACCTTCATACTGTGCACTTGATCTTGCCTCACTGTGTGCTGGGCATCTTTCCAGAGAAACTTTCAACTCAGTGTGGTGAAACATGAACTCCTTGTTTTGTCTGTGCATCTCAGCCCAGTTTCTTTCCTGGCCTTTGTGATGGGTATGGGCTAGGATCACAGAGAATTGCTCTAACTTCAGAAAGTATCCTTTAGTCCTTCCTGCAACATCCAAACTGTGATTTCCAGCTGTACTGTCTTTGCCTCTCTCTCTGTTCTGTTGGAAAACTAATACAGCTTCTAAATTGTTCCTTTGCCCACCTTTGTCAGCTCAGAATTGCACTTGATGGAATTAAGCAGATGAGGAAGACTTTATTCAAGACTGTTGTTATAGAGGTCAGCTTCACTGCCATAGGGAAGAAGGACTGACCTCAATGCCACCGAAACAAAAGACAGGGAGTTTTTAAGCACTGGGGTGAGCTAGTAGAAAAGTACTGTGGGACTCTAGGGGGAAGGTAGGTCAGTATGATTAGCTCATCTGTGTCTGCTAATTGGTGTTTATCAAAGTTAGGCTTCTACGCTCCCACAGAGACAGAGATGACTGTAATCATCTCTCTTGATGATTCTATTTCAAAAGGATGGCTCTTCAGTCCTTGAGAAAGACTCAGGATTCTCGGGCTGTAATTGGCTGGGAGAAGAGTTACAATTCAAAAGGACAGAGAAAGAATTTACAGTTTCCTAAAGTAAGTAATAAAAAGTAAAGTAAGTCGTGCTTTGAGGAAAGGGAGCCTATAGTCAGGAGGAAGCCTGTCTAAAGTTTAGCGAGAGGAACACTAAGGCCATCTTGCTCACCCTCACTCCAATTTAAATGCCGTAATTTAAATTTGATTCTGACATTCTACCCCTGTGTTCTAAAACTGTCCATGGCTCAATACCGCGTGATCTGTAAACTCAGGCATGTATGGAAGAGTCTCCATGTCCTCGCCCCAGCCTCTCCTGAGTCTTATTCCCTCCACACTGGAGGTGAAGTCACCATGAGCGTTCTGAAAATGGTCTCAGGAAACTGAGATTGAGGGAGGTGAATTTCAAAGCATCACAGGATATGAGTGACCACCTGGGGGGCGGGTGATTTGAGTCATGGGTTGGATGAGGGTGGAGCAGGAGAGCCAAGCCCAAGTGAAGTCCAAAGTCACGAGACTCCCAGCCAGGTGCGTTTCTGGGAAGATGGGCATTTCCTCGCCGGCGGTGCACAGAGAGTGACCAGCTCAGACCCCTCAGCTGGGGCCCAGCTGCCCTACAAGGGCTTTCACCTCAGGGTCGGTTTAGCAAAATTTGGAGACTTTTCCTCATGTGGAAACCTTCTGTTATCTGTCAAGGTCAATGGGCACAGTGGGGCAATCGTGTCTCATGCCCATCCTCTGAGGTCAGCAAGGTGGGCACTGTCCTCTTAATGTCTCCTGAATGACAAGGACAATCTAAGATTTTCTACCTTCCTGCTCCACTGAACACGCAGAACTCAATTGAAAGGCCACAACACATTTAAGTGTCTGAAATTAAATCTGAAGTCGAAGCAGCAGCATCTTATTACTTTTAATCAGTGCAGTGCGTGAAAGCCCCTTTGGAGAAATCATTATTCTACCTCTCTGCATGGAAGGCCAGACTGCTTCCCTGCTTCCTCTGGTCCTTGAGAAATGACAGGGACTCTTTGCTCTGCGTGCCCATCAGATTTGGGGCTGCCTTCAGCTTCTGCTGTGTCCAGGGCTTGGGTCAGATTTCCCTCTTAGAGCTGCTTCTTTTGAGTCCCCCTGCCTCTCAGCTGTTCTTTTCTAATAAAGGGACAAGAGGCTGAGGGATTAGTAACCATAGTTACCATTTATTAAGCACTTTATCAGTTAAGATGTTTAGTAGCAAACAATCAAAACTGGTTTGATCAGAAAGTAATTGATTAAAGGATATTGAGTTGCGAATAGAATCTCCAGCAAAGCTAAGGAACAGACTTGGGAGCTGTACTGCTGAAACAATGCTCAAAATCTCAGCGAAGAACTGGAGGCAATGCTGACGTATCAGCTGCCCTCCCAGGCACAGCACCGTAGGTCGCGTTGCTGATGCTGAACACTGGAGGCCATGTCTGACTTTCCCCGCAGCAACCATGAAAGGTGACTGTTACTCTCTTCATTTTATAGACGAGGTCACGGAAGTTCAGAGACGGTAGGTAGCTTATTCCCAAGGTTAGCTATAATAGAAATCCTCCACTGTGTGTTCAGTGAGGTGGGGATTACATTGGCCTTGCTCACCATTTACTGTAAGCTCAGAACCCAGTGCAGTGCTGGGTCAGTAGGTACTAGATAAACTTAGGGAATGAATACCTGGGGGAGTGGTGGGCAGATGCATTGTTACGGTGTTTCTGGTAGCTGTCTTCTCCTCCCTTGCTCTGGGGCCATCCTTCGTGTTTGTGGCCAGAGGGTTGGGTGAGTGAGTACGGGTCAGGCAGTGCATAATATATCCTCCTGGCCATGGTGATTGGTCCCAAAGTTTGAAGGCTGTGAGTCTGACCAGATGGCCCAGCACCTGGATTAAGACTGACTTGCTCTAATAGGTAAGAATAGAGCTGACCTACAGAGAGGACCAAAGACAGGGCTTATGCTTCAACTTTCCTGCATGTTACTCACGTTGGCCTTTTATAAGCGAGCACGATTGCTTCAGTCAAGAAAGGCAGATCGAAAGTGGTGACTTCTCTCACAAAAGGGGTTTTACTTTGGATGCCACCTCCAATGCCCCATTAGATGGATGGGTGTGTCTCAAGAACTATTCTGGAACTGGGTAAAAATGGATGTCTTCTCAATCCTTCTTCCTCTCTCCTTGGCAAGCCCCCCATGTGTCTTACCTCATATACAGATTTTTAAATAAATTTATATATACATGTATCTCTTTTTGGCTGCGCTGTGTGTTCATTGCTGCCTTCGGGCTTTCTCTACTTGCGGCGAGCGGGTTTCTCTGCGTCGCAGTGCGCGGGCTTCTCATTCCGGTGGCTTCTTTTGTGGTGGAACACAGCACTAACGCTGGTGGGCTCAGCTGTTGTGGCGTGTGGGCTCAGTTGCCCTGAGGTATGTGGGATCTTCCCAGATCAGTGGTTGAACCCACGTCCCCTGATTGGCAGGTGAGATCTTAACCACGGGTCCACCAGGGAAGCCCTACCTTATCTCTAGTTGAATGGGGTCTTTTTTTTTTCCTGACAGTTTATCCATCTGCAAGCCCCTGCTCAGTGAACATCTCTGAGATATGTTTGTTGGGACAGCTGTTGGGCAAAGGATGCGACGGTTACGGTGGCGCAAGGGAAGCAGGCCTCCAGGGGGACAGGTTCTAGTGACGGTCGTGGGTTTCAGGCTGGGCATCCGTGAGAGCCCTTCTCCCGGAGCAGTCTGCTGTGCAGGGCGCTCAGGCGGTCAGGTACAGAGCACTCTGTCAGGGTGGCCCAGTAACGGGACTGCTGTGAAGCTGTCAATGCGCTCATCGTGTTGACATTGCGTTGTCCAGAGGCCTTGCGGGACCACAGCCGCAGCATGGGCCTCTGTGGATCCTGGGATGGGATGTAAGAACTAGACGTTTGCTCCATGCTGGGAGCTGTGGCCTCAGGCCGTCTTGGCCGGTCCTGTAGTCCCAGGGCTGCTTCACTGTCAGGGCTCCGTGATCCTTTTGTTCCCACTCCAGCTCCAGTGCTGTCAGACGGGTCCTTTCCCTCGTTACTCCCAGGGACCACCGGCTGGCCCGCAGGTGAGACAGCCCTGTGGGGCATCTGAGCCGTGCTGACCTCTGTCCTTGATGTCCTTCCCCGTGCACCCTGGACCCAGTTCCCGACCCAACCCTCTCCTCTCCAAAGCTTTGATGAGTCAGTTTTCATTTCCCAGGTTGTGTGTGTGCCCGTTTCGGCTGGAGACTTTCCATAGAGTGTCCCGTCCCTGTGCCTGTTTCCCTCCTGTGTCATAAGGGGAGCAGCCTGCTGCTCTGCCCCATCGCTGCTTGCCTTAGTAACTTTCTTTTTCCTAATGAGGCTTAATTATAAGTTTTATTGACAGACTTATGTTATGCCATAGAAACCCATCTTGAATCAATTAAAATCAATTAATCACACTGTGATTAACTTTAATTGTGGGATGTTTCCTACACCCAGCAAATAACCATTCACATATGTTCCAATTAATATTTTTACCCCCCCCTTTGTTGACAAATGAGCTATTGTACTTAAAATTAATTAAATGTTAGCATGGTCCCAATTAACATTGCGTTAACCTGAAAAAAAAAGTCTTTATTGTCAGTCCTGAGCAAAATCTGTGACAATCTAATACGTATATTGCACAATATATATTAAACACATGGGGCCTAACCTTTTGCCAAAGTAGTGGATGATCTGGACAAAATATGAGGCCACATTGAAAATCTCGAGGCTTTTGGCTGTGACTTGAGATAAGCAAGGAGAATAAATGTTGTCTGCCTAGAAATAGTTACCTATCTTTTTCTGTGTTTTGCTAAACCAAGATTTAATGTCTCTAGATTACTAGTACTTTATATACAGGACCTTTTTTTTTACTCAGTATTTTTTTGACTTTTTTTTTTTTAAATCTCGAAAGTATCTCATTCCCCTGTATCTTGAATATTTCTTTACCTAATGCTATTTATTGTGCTGTAAATTCCAAAGTGTATCTTTCATTTCTCACCCAGCCTTCTGTTTTCTGAGACTCCTCTAAGTAGGTTATGTGGGTCTGTTTTATATACAAACTTTGTTTATCCATGCTCACATTGATAAGCGTTCAAATTGTTTCCAACTCTTTGCTTTTATAAGAAATGTTGGGATGAGTATCTTAGTGTATCTGAATTTCAATATGTTGAATCCCAGGACAGATACCCCAAAATGTGTCTCAATGACATATTGATTATTTTAAATTAAAGTTACTGAAGAAACAACCAATACAAGAGGAACACTCTGACTCTTTTTTTCTGCCTCCCTGGAGGCAAGGAATGAATCTCTCCTGTGAGAGTTACATTCCCTGCATCTGGAGGAAAAGGGCACCCTTGCTGCCCAAGACAGAATCCAGGGCCAAGAAGCCCACAGAGGCAAATATTGTGGCTTCTGTTTACTCCCCCAAGCCCAACCCTGTTTAGAATCTTCACTAATTGGCCACCCAAACCTAAGCTTCTTTGTTCTGTGAATTCCTCACAAATTTATTGTTTCCTTGCCAAGGATAAAAGCCACTTGCTTTGGCTACCTCTTAGGTCTCATTTCAATGGGACTTCAGTGCACATGAATTGGAATGTGTTTCTTTTTCTTCTGTTAATTTGTCTTATGTCATTTTATTATTAGATCAGCCACAAGAACTCAAGAGGGGTCGAGAGGGAAAACATCCCCTGTGTTTTATATCTCAGGTACCTGTCTGAGATATAGTCCTAGGAAAACAATTGTTGGGTCACAGGGCAAATGCAAACTGGACTCTGGAATTGATCCTCTTTGGCACAGGAGGAAATGGAGATCTGGAGAGGTTAAGTAATTTTTTCAAGGTCAAGTCTACAACTAGGCTTGATTTCAGATCTTCTGAATCATAGTGAACTATCTATTTCGCAATATGCTACCATCTCAATTTCCCTAAATTGCCTGGAATTTTCTAAGCAAAATTTCCCCAGTATGATAGTTTCATTGTCTTATAGCTTGGAATCATTCTCCTTAGGCTCTCCTTTAAGAGTCAACATTCAATATATGTTACAACTGACACAGAAATGTATGCAGCTATTATCAGGCGATGGCACTGGGAATTTAGATCTAAGCTGCTCTCTTCAAGAAGATCTGCTTTTAGGGAATTCACTGGCAGTCCAGTGGCTAGGACTCTGGGCTTCTCACGACTGATGGTGTGGCTTCAATTCTTATTTGGGGAACTAAGATCCTGGCAAGACTTGCAGCCAAATAATAATAATAATAATAAATTAAAAACACCTGCTTTTGTTATCGAACAAAGACCTATAAATATTTTAGAATAGGTGATAGAGATATCGAGATATAATAATGATCCATCTGAGATTTCAATGCTCTTCTCACACAGGGGGGCAAAGCACTGCTTCAGTGATTAAAAAAACAAAACAAAACATAAATCCCAGGTTTATCTTTACAAGTAAGTTTGCCCTGAAGGATGAACATGAAAGATAGAAAGCAATACAAGTTTTCAAAGCTTTCAAGTTGTCTTTGGAACTTTGTATTTCTTTGGGGGTGTTCCTAGAATTGACCACTAGAAGGCAATCCCTGGATACATGATTCTTCTTCCTCTTTCCCCTGTCTCAGTTCTCATTAATTCCTTAAGGGTTAACTGAGCAACTGGTGAATCCAAGAACAATATACGTTCCTTGTCCTTATAACACAGGATAGAGGGAAACGTAAGAATTCTGAGTGCTGAGCCAGGTGTCGTGGGTAGCCTGAGGAAAGAGCCACTGAATCAGCGAGTGAGTGGTGAGCAGGGCGGTGAGATCTGAGCTGGACTTCAGCAGACGTGCAGGAGGTGGTCCTCAGGGGAAGAAAGGATCCTAAGTTCAGCTTCCTCCAGTTCTCACACCCCCACCCTCTGCTCCTCCTGCCCCCACAGTAGCCATGTTCAGAAATAACCCAGCATCCCTGAGGGAAGAGGAACAAATGTTCTACATTGCACCATGCTAAGCATCCCCCTCCAGTCCTTGTGCCTGTGAAATGCATTTCACGCCTCATCTGTTCCCTAAATGAGATGTGAAAGCAGTTTACACCTCGTTTACATTTGTGCTGTTTTACCAAACAGCATAGATACAGCTCCATCCCAAGTCATGAAATGAGGTCAGGCACCCTTTCTCTCCTTGGATTGAATCCACCCAACTCTCCAGATCATCTCAGGCAACCAGGCATCCACCAGGTGTCGAGAGAGAAAGTGCAAGCCTTGGCAGAGAGGTGTGGGGAGCAGTGAGCAAGGGGTGTTCAGGTCCTTTTAGGTGAGGGGAATGGCCTTTCTTTAAAGCCAATTGTATACTTAGTAAAATTTGCTTAAGCAAAATGCAAAAATCATAGGTGTACACTTAGAAGAGTTTTTAACCTTTGCACATACCTGTGTAATCAACACCCAGATCAAGACATAGAACATTTCTCTTACTCCTGAAACTTTTCTCACGCCCCCTTTTAGTCAGTAGACCCCTCCCCAAACAGAACTGCTAGATTCTGACATTCATCGCCACCATGGATATATTGTACCTATTCTAGAACTGAATATACATGCAAACATACAGTATGTACTGACATCTCCAGATAATGTCTGTGTGATGTGTGTTGCTATATCAGTAGCTCGTTCCTTTAAATTGTTGGATAGGGTCCCACTGTATGAATAGGACACTTTAGTCATTTTCCTATTGATGGGCATTTGAGTGGGGTTCTGTTTTTGCCTATTATAAATAAAACTGCTATGAATATTCTTGCACAAGATTTTATGCACATATACACTCATTTTTTTTTTTTTCTTGGGAACACAGCTAGGGTGGAATTCCTGGGTTGTAGTGTAGATGTATTTTAACTTTATTAGAAACTGCAAAACATTTCTGTGAGGTGACTGAACCATCACTCCCACTGGCAGTGTATGGAAGTTCTGGTTCTTCTGATTGATTCAAGATAATGAAACAGTGTTGGCAATCACTGTGAAGTAGCACAGATTCATCTAAGGAGCATGACGTAAAAGAAGATTAAATATTTTAGAAGAGAACTACAACTTGAAAGGCATTTCTATGCATGAATCTTTATGGTCCCAAAGAGTACCTCTCGAATGTCCTGATTTTGTCCAAAACTCACTGTATTTAAAAACGCACAGCACGTTTTGTCTTAATCAGACTATATACCTGGGAATATAAGAACAGTGTGCTGGCAGTCATATACCAATAATGCATATGAAGTCCTTTGCCCACCTTTGCCAAATTAGACAAATAATGTTTGTCATTTTCGCCAAACTGATAAAAAAATATTTGTCTCTTACTTCTGTATTTAATTTTTGTGTATCTTGATAATTAATAAAGTAAAGCATTTTGCTTGTTTATGGATATGTGTATTTTTTTCCTAGTGTATTTTCATGTTCTTTGCCCATATTCTCTGGTGTTTGTCTTTTTCCTGTTGATGTTTGGGTGGCTTAATATTGACAACTGGTTGTTGTATATGTTGCAAATATTTCTCTTTTTCGTTGCTTACCTTTTTTTTTTTTTTTTCCGTTTTATTTTATTTATTTATTTATTTATTTTTAAATTTTATTTTTACTTTATTTTACTTTACAATACCGTATTGGTTCTGCCATACATTGACATGAATCCACCATGGGTGTATATTAGCTCCCAATCCCGAATCCCCCTCCCACCTCCCACCCCACATCATCTCTCTGGCTCATCCCTGTGCACCAGCTCCAAGCATCCTGTATCCTGTATCGAACATAGGCTTGTGCTTCGTTCTTACATGTTAGTTTACATGTTTCAATGCCATTCTCCCAAATCATCCCACCCTCTTCCTCTCCCATAGAGTCCAAAAGTCCTTTCTATACATTTGTGTCTCTTTTGCTGTCTCACATACAGGGTCATCACTGCCATCTTTCTATATTCCATATATATGTGTCAGTATACTGTATTGGTGTTTTTCTTTCTGGCTTACTTCACTCTGTATAATAGGTTCCAATTTCATCCATCTCATTAGAACTGATTCAAATGAATTCTTTTTAATGGCTGAGTAATACTCCATTGTGTATATGTACCACAGCTTTCTTATCCATTCATCGGCTGATGGACATCTAGGTTGTTTCCATGTTCTGGCTATTATAAACAGTGCTGCAATGAACATTGGGGTACATGTGTCTCTTTCGATTCTGGTTTCCTCGGTGTGTATGCCCAGCAGTGGGATTGCTGGGTCATAAGGCAGATCTATTTGCAGTTTTTTAAGGAATCTCCACACAGTTCTCCATAGTGGCTGTACTAGTTTGCATTCCCACCAGCAGTGTAAGAGGGTTCCCTTTTCTCCACACCCTCTCCAGCATTTATTGCTTGTAGACTTTTGGATCGCAGCCATTCTGACTGGTGTGAAATGGTACCTCATTGTGGTCTTGATTTGCATTTCCCTGATAATGAGTGATGTTGAGCATCTTTTCATGTGTTTGTTAGCCATCCGTATGTCTTCTTTGGAAAAATGTCTGTTTAGTTCTTTGGCCCATTTTTTGATTGGGTCATTTATTTTTCTGGAGTTGAGCTGCATAAGTTGCTTGTATATTTTTGAGATTAGTTGTTTGTCAGTTGCTTCATTTGCTATTGTTTTCTCCCATTCAGAAGGCTGTCTTTTTACTTTGCTTATAGTTTCCTTTGTTGTGCAGAAGCTTTTAATTTTAATTAGATCCCATTTGTTTATTTTTGCTTTTATTTCCTGTATTCTGGGAGGTGGATCATAGAGGATCCTGCTTTGATTTATGTCGGAAAGTGTTTTGCCTATGTTCTCCTCTAGTAGTTTTATAGTTTCTGGTCTTACGTTTAGATCTTTAATCCATTTTGAGTTTATTTTTGTGTGTGGTGTTAGAGAGTGATCTAGTTTCATTCTTCTACAAGTGGTTGACCAGTTTTCCCAGCACCACTTGTTAAAGAGATTGTCTTTACTCCATTGTATATTTTTGCCTCCTTTGTCGAAGATAAGGTGTCCATATGTGTGTGGATTTATCTCTGGGCTTTCTATTTTGTTCCATTGATCTATATTTCTGTCTTTGTGCCAGTACCATACTGTCTTGATGACTGTGGCCTTGTAGTAGAGCCTGAAGTCCGGCAAGTTGATTCCTCCAGTTCCGTTCTTCTTTCTCAAGATTGCTTTGGCTATTCGAGGTTTTTTGTATTTCCATACAAATCTTGAAATTATTTGTTCTAGTTCTGTGAAAAATACCGCTGGTAGCTTGATAGGGATTGCATTGAATCTGTAGATTGCTTTGGGTAGTATACTCATTTTCACTATATTGATTCTTCCAATCCATGAGCATGGTATATTTTTCCATCTATTAGTGTCCTCTTTGATTTCTTTCATCAGTGTTTTATAGTTTTCCATATATAGGTCTTTAGTTTCTTTAGGTAGATATATACCTAAGTATTTTATTCTTTTCGTTGCAATGGTGAATGGAATTGTTTCCTTAATTTCTTTTTCTACTTTCTCATTATTAGTGTATAGGAATGCCAGGGATTTCTGTGTGTTGATTTTATATCCTGCAACTTTACTATATTCATTGATTAGCTCTAATAATTTTCTGGTGGAGTCTTTAGGATTTTCTATGTAGAGGATCATGTCATCTGCAAACAGTGAGAGTTTTACTTCTTCTTTTCCAATTTGGATTCCTTTTATTTCTTTTTCTGCCCTGATTGCTGTGGCCAAAACTTCCAGAACTATGTTGAATAGTAGCGGTGAAAGTGGGCACCCTTGTCTTGTTCCTGACTTTAGGGGAAATGCTTTCAGTTTTTCACCATTGAGGATAATGTTTGCTGTGGGTTTGTCATATATAGCTTTTATTATGTTGAGGTATGTTCCTTCTATTCCTACTTTCTGGAGAGTTTTTATCATAAATGGATGTTGAATTTTGTCAAAGGCCTTCTCTGCATCTATTGAGATAATCATATGGCTTTTATTTTTCAATTTGTTAATGTGGTGAATTACATTGATTGATTTGCGGATATTGAAGAATCCTTGCATCCCTGGGATAAAGCCCACTTGGTCATGGTGTATGATCTTTTTAATGTGTTGTTGGATTCTGATTGCTAGAATTTTGTTAAGGATTTTTGCATCTATGTTCATCAGTGATATTGGCCTGTAGTTTTCTTTTTTGGTGACATCTTTGTCAGGTTTTGGTATTAGGGTGATGGTGGCCTCATAGAATGAGTTTGGAAGTTTACCTTCCTCTGCAATTTTCTGGAAGAGTCTCAGTAGGATAGGTGTTAGCTCTTCTCGAAATTTTTGGTAGAATTCAGCTGTGAAGCCGTCTGGACCTGGGCTTTTGTTTGCTGGAAGATTTCTGATTACAGTTTCAATTTCCGTGCTTGTGATGGGTCTGTTAAGATTTTCTATTTCTTCCTGGTTCAGTTTTGGAAGTTTGTATTTTTCTAAAAATTTGTCCATTTCTTCCACGTTGTCCAATTTATTGGCATATAATTGCTGATAGTAGTCTCTTATGATCCTTTGTATTTCTGTGTTGTCTGTTGTAATCTCTCCATTTTCATTTCTAATTTTATTGATTTGATTTTTCTCTCTTTGTTTCTTGATGAGTCTGGCTAATGGTTTGTCAATTTTATTTATTTTTTCAAAGAACCAGCTTTTGGCTTTGTTGATTTTTGCTATAGTCTCTTTTGTTTCTTTTGCATTTATTTCTGCCCTAATTTTTAAGATTTCTTTCCTTCTATTAGCTCTGGGGTTCTCTACTTCTTCCTTTTCTAGTTGCTTTAGGTGTAGAGTTAGGTTATTTATTTGACTTTTTTCTTGCTTCTTGAGGTGTGCCTGTATTGCTATGAACTTTCCTCTTAGCACTGCTTTTATAGTGTCCCATAGGTTTTGGGTTGTTGTGTTTTCATTTTCATTCGTTTCTATACATATTTTGATTTCTTTTTTGATTTCTTCTGTGATTTGTTGGTTATTTAGAAGTGTGTTGTTCAGCCTCCATATGTTGGAATTTTTAATAGTTTTTCTCTTGTAATTGAGATCTAATCTTAATGCATTATGGTCAGAAAAGATGCTTGGAATGATTTCGATTTTTTTGAATTTATCAAGGTTAGATTTATGGCCCAGGATGTGATCTATCCTGGAGAAGGTTCCATGAGCACTTGAGAAAAAGGTGAAATTCATTGTTTTGGGGTGAAATGTCCTATAGATATCAATTAGGTCTAATTGTTCTATTGTATTATTTAAAGTTTGGGTTTCTTTGTTAATTTTCTGTTTAGTTGATCTGTCCATAGATGTAAGTGGGGTATTAAAGTCTCCCACTATTATTGTGTTATTGTTAATATCTCCTTTCATACTTGTTAGCATTTGTCTTACATATTGCAGTGCTCCTATGTTGGGTGCATATATATTTATAATTGTTATGTCTTCTTCTTGGATTGATCCTTTGATCATCGTTGCTTACCTTTTAAAATAAAAACTGCTTTCATTATTTTTAAAGATCCTACTTGCTCATTACAAAACATCTGCACAATTGAGAAAATATTACAAAAGATTAAAATTCTTCCAAATCCCACTTTGCAGAGATAAAACAGCAACAAAAACAGAACCAAGAATAATCGATAAAATTCTGATGAAAATCACTGCAAGCATCTCTCAATGCATATGTAGAGAAACCTAATGAGATATGTACAGTAGGTAGACATTTATAAGAACGGCTTTAAATATGAGAGTTCTAATCACAAAGATAAAGTTTCTTTATTGCAGAATATATTAATCCTAAAATAATCATATTATTTAAAACCTCATGAATTTGGAACAATATTGAACATCATAATTTAACTATGGACTGTATCTTTGGAAATCTTTGCTATAAACAGTGAACAAAATAGCAGACTTTTTTTTTTCTACTCTCTGGCATGTCTAGTTTTATTGGTTACCTCAGTGCTTTGATGTTGTCAAGTTTTATAACATTTATAACCTTTTCTCTCACTGTAATTCTCAGAGTTGTCAGTTTTTCTTCTGTTTTAAGCACATCATCAGCATTTCTTTTATCCTGGCCTTGTATACATATTTTCTTTATTTTGGCTTTTGGCTTCTTATATTCATTTTATTATTCCAATAAATTACTTTTCACAAAGGGCTTGTAGGTATTAGTTTTCCTGAGTTCTTGCATATTTCAGGAAATTTCTCAGTTGCGTTTGCACTGGAAGATTTACTTGGGTAGAAACATGATTATTGGGCTATTCCTTCCTTTACTCAGAACTTTACAGATATTGCACCAATGTCTACTGTTATTAAATGTTGGATACAAAGGTCCATCTAGCAAAGCTATGGTTTTTCCAGTAGTCATGTATGGATGTGAGAGTTGGACTATAAAGAAAGCTGAGCACCAAAGAATTGATGCTTTTGAACTGTGGTGTTGGAGAAGACTCTTGAGAGTCCCTTGGACTGCAAAGAGATCCAACCAGTCCATCCTAAAGGAAGTCAGTCCTGAATATTGATTGGAAGGACTGATGCTGAAGCTGAAACTCCAGTACTTTGGCCACCTCATGCGAAGAGTTGACTCATTGGAAAAGACTCTGATGCTGGGAGGGATTGGGGACAGGAGGAGAAGGGGGCGACCGAGGATGAGATGGCTGGATGGCATCACTGACTCGATGGATGTGAGTCTGAGTGAACTCCGAGAGATGGTAATGAATAGGGAGGCCTGGTGTGCTGCGATTCATGGGGTCGCAAAGAGTTGGACATGACTGAGCAACTGAACTGAACTGATGCGAAGAACCGACTCATTAGAAAAGACTCTAATGCTGGGAAAGATTGAAGGTGGGAGGAGAAGGGGACAATAGAGGAAGAGATGGTTGGATGGTATCACTGAGTCACATGGCATGAGTTTGAGTAAGCTCCGGGAGTTGGTGATGGACAGGGAAGCCTAGCGTGCTGCAGTCCATGGGGTCGCAGAGTTGGACACGACTGAGCGACTGAACTGCACTGAACTGAAAGTAGAGACCAAGAGGAACCTCATCAGCTCCCTCCCCAACACACACACTTACACACTCTGTAAAGTCTATGTGTGACTTTTGCCTAGGTGTCCATATATATTTTTTTCTTTTAAAATATATATCTTTTGGTGGTTACTCTAGTGATTACAACATATACCTTTGACTTATCAAAGTCTAATGTTACTTGGAACTTTTATCCTCTTCCAGGACAATGTTAAAAAACTTAATTCCATTTAAGCTCCTATCAACTTATATGCAATGGTCATATGTTTTGATTCATTATACATTTTAAACCATATAAAACATGATTGTAATAATTATTATTATAGTTTTGTACAGAAAGCATTCATTTATTCATTTATGTCATTCACTTGACATACATATCTAGCTTTTTATTTTTCTTCTCTTCATTCCTTCCTGCCTCTCCAAGAAAACATATGCGATCATTTTCTTCCTGCCTGAAGAACACCCATTGTTATTTCCTTAAGGGTGTTTGAGATGTGCTGCTTATGAATCCTTTTGGTTTTTATTTGTCTTATTTCACCCTCATTCTCCACCTGTATTTTGCCGAGTATCAGATTCTGGATTGACACTTTCCCGCCTTCAATACTTTGAAGGTCTGTGTTCACTGTCTTCTGTTTGAATCTGTTTCCAGGTAGAAGTCCGGTTGTTACTCTCTGTGAGGAGGTGGCTGACTCCAAGTTTGGATGTTTAGCTGCTGACAGCTTTTAAGCTCCCTCCTACTTCTTTCCCTTCTGCCCCACATCTGGACCAGCTGATGAAAGAGCCTGGGTCCTCCCTCCATTACTGCTGGTGGGAGAATCTACCCACACAGGCCCCTGCCTGCATGTGGGAACCCTGACCCTGGCCCTACTTCCCAATCACAGTGAAAGCCAGGCCAGTCTCTTTTGCTTGCTCTCTGAAGCCACCCTGCTCTCCCCATGGATACAAGCATGTAAGTAGCAAACTTTTCCACAGCCTCTTGATATGTGTGGCATCTTCATTCTTGATGTTAGAACCAGACTTTGGGTGGAAGTCCTGTTACCTTTGCAGGGAATCATGACACCTTTATTTTATTTTAAAAATATTTATTTGTTTATTTAACTATGCCAGGTCTAAGCTATGGCATATGGGAGCTAGTTCCCTGACCAGGGGTGGAACTTGGGCCCCCTGACCTGGGAGCACGGAATCTTAGCCACTGGACCCCCAAGGAAGTCCCAGGAAACTTTTAAAAGTCTGTTTTGTTTAGCTTTCATTAATTTCATCCTTTAATTTATCTTTTATTACTTTGCTTAGGCCTTCTTGAACTTATAGCTTGATTAAAAAAAAATAGCTTTAAAAAGTTCTCAGCCATGACACTTCTGACCAATTTTCTGTAACCTCTCTTTCTGGGACTCCAAGTCAGTCTCCCCAAGTACACCAGTCTTTATCACTTCTCTCTGAGCATTTTTTTCTGACTTTTTCATCCTTTTCTATCCCATGTTTCACTTTTTATATTTTCTTCTGATCTTTCTTCCAATTCAGTACTTCTTTTCACCAGTGTCTAAGCCCACACATTAAGTTCTTGATTTAGCTAACTGCATTTTTAAGAATTATAATTTTTCAGGAAAAGTTCATGTATGAACTAAAATATATTCTTGTAAAACAAAATGTCACCTTACAGTTTGCACTCTTTCCCCATTTCAGAATTTAAATACAAATAAATATCCCAAGTGGTCACATGAAGTGATGGAGTTAAAGGAACCCACACACACAAAATATTTTCATTTAGTTGTATTTATAATTCCTAGTTGTCTTCCAAGACTTCAATCTTGTGTATTTCTCCATGAATGTGTTAAGGATGGTTATTTTAATGGACTGTGGGAACGTCATTATCTTAAACCCCCATAGGCTGTTTCAATTTCTTCTTATTTTTTTCTTGATTTTTGTTTAGGTTTCTTGCTTCTTCATTTGTTTGCTTTTTAATACTTGCATGTCCAGGGGGAGAATTGGCCTGAATTTGCCTAGTCTGCTATAATCAGAAGTGGAAGCCTGAGTCTCTGACTTATCTTTATTCCTTACATTCACGATGAAACTTGTTAATGAACAGTTCACAATGAAGTATATATAAAATATATGCATATAATACACTTATTAAATATATATAGTAACTATATATATATATATATATATAAATATTTGGTTCCTTTATTTTTTCTCAGAATATCAATTATATATTTGTTGATTCTTTTTTTTTTTAAATTTTACAATCCTCTTGATAATTCTTTTAATATCTGTTATTTTTCTTACTATTTGAGTTATTACCTGAGCTTTGTCCAGCCAGGGACCTGGCTATATTTTTAATTATATATAGTCAACAGTTTTCTGCTTCAAAAAAGACTCTAATTTCTGTAATGTTTCCGTTTTCCTCTTACATTTCTACCTGCACTTTGTCAGCTCACTTCCTTGCTCCTTTTATTATCCTAAAATCTCTTGAAGATTTTCAAGCCTTCAGTTCTCTTTTTGATGTCATTTTTGAAAAGAAAGCTCCATGTAATTCTTTGAGACCCTGAAGAATCATTTGATGAGGGCTTCATCTCTTTTCTTACATACACTTTTTTATCCTGTGTTGTTTTCCATTCCTCTTTTTTAATGAATGCGTTTGGTTCCTTTTCATCTATGGCTCTTTTTCACGTGGGGCCAAACAGGTACGATGCAGGGAGAGACTTGTGTGAAGGTTGGGCCAAAGGCATTTGTAGCTTAGAATCAGGATTTGTGGCTTTAACCATGCTCTCATTTAATCTGCCTTCTGCTTTCCCCGGAGCTCAGTTCTCCCTTTGGTTGCTGGTCAGTGGTCAGTGTGGCTCAGAGCACATCCCTTTCATTCACTGGCTTTCCCAGTTATCATCTGGTGTTTGTTCTTCCCATCTGCCTCCTCTTTGCTTTACTCCTGAAGCACCATTTGGTTAAGAGTCTCACACTGGTCAAATTTGAAAGAAGAGAACTGGTGTACTGTTCCCATGACGACTGGGATTACAGCTGGTGCAGAATTTAAGCAGGAGCCCAGCCCAAATCTAAAGGTAGAGGTTTGTTTCCAGAGCTGGTGATGAGCTGCAGGTGACTCAGCCAGTGTCTCAGGACAGGTGTAATGGGAGTTCTGCCTGTCGCAGCAGCTGCTTGCTGCAGGGTAAGGACCCTTGGAAGCTTCTTCTCTTCAGCCCCAAAGCAGGTCTTTGAGCTGACTGTCCAAGGTGGCTCAGAGTTCCCAGAAGATGATTTCGAAATTACCTATCAGTCTTACCAAATGGAGCCTTGCCATCATGGGCAAACACCTCTCCTCACAGAGTAACGTGGAGAAGTGATGAGAACTCTGGCTGGAAATTAGGACACATGCGTCCCCCTCCTACCCCGTACATTGAATGGTTAATGCACTTGGTAACAAGCAGTTAGCCTCTTCAGGCTTTAATCTCTTCAATACTGCTATACCTGGCTTGTGATCTTTTCAAGTGGGGATAGTCTGAAAAAGGTCTGCACATTTCTGCTTCCAAGAGAAAATTCAAATTAGCAGTTCTTTCCTTCTGATTGCTTGTGTGCTCAGAACAGAAGAAAGACACCTGGATGAAGCATTTCCACCGACTTCTGCCATTCCCTAAGGGGCCCCCAGGATCTTTAAGCTTCTCTTAGGTTCCTTTGAGGTCTCTCAGCTCAAGGACTGTCTCCACATGTCCTCCATCCTGTCCACACTTCCAGCCGGTGTGTGTAGGTGGAGCTCAAATTTAAAAACAACTCCAAGTGAACTCACATATCTTTTTTTTTTTTTTGGCAACTTGCTGTTTCAGCGGAAGCTCTTAAAAGTTGTCAGCATTTTTCTTAGTAGTTAAACAGAACTAGAAACATAGACAGTAGCCACTCATGACCACAGCGTGCCTCCAGCTCTCATCCATAAACCAGCCTCCCCAACAGACATAGCAGCAAGGTGAAATGAATATTCTGTACATCTAAAGCAACAAGGGTATAATGTTCACAATGTGATCCTTACTGAAAATGGTTCCAAAGTTGAATCACATGTCATCCAAGCAGGTGTAACACTAATGAGTTGTTTAGCACACAAACTTCAGCAAATGGGCTATGTAGCTTCAATACCTTAAATAAAAGAGCAGCGTGGCTTTAGAGTCAGGGCAAGTTTGTCACCTTGGAAAAGTCAGCTCAGTTATTTGGTGGTACTTCCCAGCTGATTCCATAGTTATTTAGCTATTGGGGACCTTGGAGATACCAGGGAGAGCTTCAGAAGGAGGGAATGTCTGCTAACGGGTTCAGATAAGAGGCCGTTTTGTCATCCCAGGTGACTGAAGACTTTTGAGTTGCTTTGGAATCCACTGAAATAGCTACACAGTAGAATGGATTAGAACAGAAGAGTGGATTTCTTCCAACTTCTGGACTATTTCCTCATGTTTTCACATCCCCATAAATATGATCCAATAACAAAGAAATGTCTACACCATAGCTATCAACTAGCAAGTAGTGTCCTCCTAAAACTTCTAGGATTTTTGGCAAGAAACAGTAGAGATGAGAAGGAAGAGCTTATAAGTTCCTGTTCTTCCTATAAACAGGAATAACCTACCTAGGAAGCTAAAACAACTTCTGGCAAACAAAACAGAGCAAATACACAAATAATTCAGTAAAATCCTCTTGTCTGAACTGTCAGGGCCTGGAAATGAGAATTGGTTATCAGCAGTTGACGGATGTACAGGCGAATGACGATCATTTTAGAGTTCCAAACCAAGGTGTACAATGATCTATACAGAGCAGGAAAAAATCCCAAGAGGGTACCCCAAGTGTCCTGGAATGTGCATGATAAATGAACGGTCATGCAGACAATGGGCTGACTTGGGATGAAGACTTCTGGCTTTATGGACTTTCCGTTGTTTTGTTAGGTGGAATATGTGGGAAGGAAGGAAAGAAGGGGTTCAAGGGTTAGAGAGAATATTTAACCTCAAAGAATATTTCTGCCCAAGCCTTCCTCCTTTCGCCTATATTCACCAAAATATCTCCACACCGTCCCTCAAAAGATTACTGTTTCTCAAGAGATTAAAACCTTTCCTTTTTCTCTCCACCTTTTTCTAAAGGTTTGAACACTATTTTATTTGAGCTACAGCTCAGACAGCACCCTGTGCTGTGCTTAGTCGCTCAGTCATGTCTGACTCTTTGTGACCCCATGGACTGTAGCCCACCAGGCTCCTCCGTCCATGGGATTCTCCAGGCAAGAATACTGGAGTGGGTTGCCATACCCTCCTCCAGAGGATCTTCCCAACCCAGGGATCAAACCCAGGTCTCCCTCATTGCAGGTGGATTCTTTACCATCTGAGGCATCAGGGAAACCCAAGAGTACTGGTGTGGGTAGCCTATCCTTTCTCCAGGGGATCTTCCAGATCCAGGAATCAAACCAGAGTTTCCTGCATTGCAAGTGGATTCTTTACCAGCTGAGCTACCAGGGAAGACCCCCTGGTCAACTCCTAAAGGTAAGACAGACATCCTACTATGACATAAGAATGAGTAAACATTAAAAAAAAAACACCCCTAGTGTTTGTATGTATAGCATCTGCAGCTGTTTCTAAATATCTATCTGATCATTAGTAGAAATTAAGGCAACCACATGGACAAATGGTACCTTTTAAATAAAATTACTGCTATTAATAGATAAATAATAATACTCAGTGAAATCCCAGAGGACATTAAGTCAATAAACCATAAATAGAGAATCATGAAAGAATTTCATTTCATGGAAAAAAGAAATTGTTCTTAGGGATAAAAAATATAATGGAAGTATTTAAAAAGTCCCTAGAAGAATATTATACTATGATTTTTGGACTAACCCAAATAATATGCTGGCCATGTATTTCACTCCCCACAAGCCTTCCTACAGGTCTACCTGAATGGAACTCAGATGACACATAAATTTACTAGAAGAGAAAGAGTCCTGATTGTTTGGGGTTGTAAATATGGAAGGAATATGTGCCCCAGTCCCTGGCCAGACTAAAACCACAGAAGACAAATACCTTCTCTAAGGATGGTGGGCATAGTTTGACCATGATCTGCTCTGTGAGAACCCTGCTTCTTATCTGCAGAGACCAAGGAGGTATGGCTGCATTAATCAAATACACCAATACTGTTCTTTGTATGTGCATGCATGCTCAGTTGCTTGAGTCATGTCCAACTCTTTGTGACGCTGTGGACGGGACCATAGCTGCCCCCACCTAAGTCTCCTCTGTCTGTGGGATTCTCCAGACAAGAATACTGGAGTGGGCTGCCTGCCCTCCTCCAGGGATCTTCCCGACCCAGGGATCAAACCCATGTCTCTTACGTCTCCTGCATTGGCAGGCGGGTTCTTTACCAGCAGCGCCACCTGGGAAGCCCTTCCTAGTGTACAGTTTAGCCCTTTTAACATACTTGTGTTCCCTGCTCTTGTTCATCAAAACAGGTCTAGATTTGCGCTAATTCAAGAAACTGTTTTTGATGGCTTAGATTCTCCTATGAATAATCGGAGGAGTGGGGTCCAAGTATTCTTAACCTCTTTGTTTTTATAAGGAGACAAATTGGCTAATGAATGATTAGGGTGACCACATAATTTATATTCCAAGCCAAGACCTTTCTGGGAATGAACATAGGAACTGTTAATAATTGTGTTAGGACAATGGGCAAAATGGGATTCAAGGGTCCCCTGCTTATAGTTAAAATCAAAATATATTTCTAGCTAGGTTTCAGTGATTTATTGCACATTTCAAATTAAAACACACTTAATATCTAATACAAACATGGCCACATGATTTTTCTTTAATTCTTCCTTGAGGGGAAAAATGCAATAATCTATGGAAAAATGTCTTATATACTCTAACACTTGCATTCTTTATTTCTGATCTTCCCAAGGTTAGATAGGCATAAATAGAACTTAAATAAATCTAGTATATAAAACGATGAACAATGATGATCCTTGCAGAAAATAGATTTAGGAGCCTGGAGAATGTAAAAGAAATATTCATGGAGCTTAGAGAAAAATGAAGACATTCAAGATTTATAAGAAAAGGTAAGATATATAGGGAACAGATGGAAGATATCCGCTATCCTTGCAGCAAGACTTAGAGAAAGACAGACAATGTCGTTGTTGTTCAGTTGCCAGTTTGTGTCCAACTCCATGGACTGCCACCCCAGGGACTGCAGCATGCCAGGTTTCTCTGTCCCTCACTATCTCCCAGAGTTTGCCCAAGTTCATGTCCATTGAATCAGTGATGCCATCCAGCCGTCTCGTCGTCCCCTTCTCCTCCTGCCTTCAATCTTGCCCAGCATCAGTCTTTTCCAATGAGTCAGTTCTTCATATCAGGTGGCCAAAGGATTGGAGCTTCAGCTTCAGCATCAGTCCTTCCAGTGAGTAGTCAGAAATGATTTCCTTTAAGATAAACTGGTTTGATCTCCTTGCTGTCCAAGGGACTCTCAAGAGTCTTCTCCAGCACCACATTTTGAAAGCATCAATTCTTTGGCAGACAAAGCAGATTGTAAAGACAAAAATTAGGAGGAAAAGGGACTTCCCTGGTGATCCAGTGGCTAAAACTCCTCACTCCCAGTGCAAAGGGCCTGGGTTCAATACCTGGTCAGGCATGATGCAACTAAGATCTGGTGCAGCAGAGTAAATAAGTAAGTAAGTAAAAAAAATTAACAAGGAGAAGGAAGGATAGAAGTACATTTCCCTCAGATTGAAAACAAAATAGAATCCCACCAAAGTCCTAAGTCAAGAGATAAGAAGAGATAAGAAAAGATTCACTAAGGGCCAGACTAGATGAATGAATCCATTCCCAGATAGAGTCTAATGATATTCTGGAACTTTGGGAATAAAGAAGAAACAATTCAATAAGCATTGATGCAAAAAAAAGGAAAATAAAAAGTAACCAATCATGTGTTTATTCAACAAGTTTTTGTGGAGTACTGTGGTAGATTGAGTTGTTCTCAGTTTGCTGCCCTGCCTCTAAGATGATCAACACATCCCTGCTTGTTCTATGTGACTTGCTCCCCAACAGGAGAAGTGTATCTCCCTATTACTGTCAAGCTTAGCCAGATGGCTCATCGCATATGAGTTGGGTGTTATGTGCTGCATCTAAGTAGAGGGTTTAACAGTGAAACTTATATATGGTTCTGGTACTGTCCTTTCCCTTCTGCTAGGAGAAAAAATGCTCAAGGTAGGATCTGCTCTATCAGCATGGATTCTGGGATAAAAAAAGATGTAAAGAAAGCTACAGCTATGGAGTAGAGCCTCAGCCTACCTTTATGCAGCCAACATATAATGTGATTGAGAAATAAACTCCTGTTGGTTAAAACAACAGGGATACCAGGGTTTTCTGCCATAGCAGTATCACCAAGCAGGAGTCGACTAATGGAAGTGCTAGTGACTGGGGTTCACAGGTGGTGCTAGTGGTAAAGAACCCACCTGCCAAGGCAGGTTAGACATGAGACATTGGTTCGATCCAGTCCCTGAGTCAGGAAGATCTCCTGGAGAAGGAATGGCAACCCACTCCAATGTTTTTGCCTGGAGAATCCCATGGACAGAGGAGCCTGGCGGGCTACAGTGCATAGGGTCACAAAGAGTCAGACACGACTGAAGCAACTTAGCACAGCACAATGATTTCCGTTACACTGCTTGGTCCTGGAAATTCAGTTACCATGGGTCAGTTTCTTCATGGAATTGACAGCCTAGTGAATCATCCTATGAACTTTAGATACCAAAAGATAATAGATCGCTATTTACTGGATTTTAAGACAGAGGCAAGGCTTCCCAGGTGGTGTTAGTGACAAAGAACTCACCTGCCAATGCATCTTTTACTCAGATGCAGTAAGAAACATAAAAAGTGCAGGTGTGATCCCTAGTTTGGGAAGGGCATAGCAATCCACTCCAGTATCCTTGCCTGGAGAATCCCATGGACAGAAGAGCCTGGTGGGTTACAGTCCACAGGGTCACAAACAGTTGGACACAACTGAAGTGACTTAGCAGGTATGTACGCAAGGCAAAGGCAGAATATTCTCAAACATGAGATAACTTACAGAAAATGCCATTCATAGTTTTTATGGAAAATTATTTGAAGACATTAATAAGATAAAAAACTATGAAAGTGCTCTTAAGATTGAAGGAGTTTTGTTTAAATAGGANTGACTTAGCAGGTATGCACGCAAGGCAAAGGCAGAATATTCTCAAACATGAGATAACTTACAGAAAATGCCATTCATAGTTTTTATGGAAAATTATTTGAAGACATTAATAAGATAAAAAACTATGAAAGTGCTCTTAAGATTGAAGGAGTTTTGTTTAAATAGGACTGGTAATGAGCCCATATTGAAAATATGGGGCCAACATGGTTGGTTTACTTATTCACTCAACAAATATTTTTTAAGTGAAGGTGATATTATTTTCCTAAAGAATTCAAGAAAGTCAACTACAAAATTATTAAGACTAATATAAGAGTTGCCTGTGAAAATCTACAGGAATAACATCATTAGCTTTTGGTATACTTGCAGATATAATTAGGAAAAAGATCTCTGTCATCATAGCAACCAAACTATTGTAATACACAGGAATTCAGTTAATATGGCATAAGGAAGACTTTACTAAGGGATATAAAATGAATGAGAAGATACAGTATTGGGTAGGTATTCATTTCCCCTAGATTAATTTCTACATTTAATGTGAGGAAGAAACTGCAATTCAGAGACTCTGAATGACTTGCCTTTGACTACCTTGCCAGCAGAAGGGAAGTCATAATCTGATACCTAGTCTCTGTTTTTTCCATGATTTCATATTTTACCCACTACTAAGAAGAAAATTGTATATTGTTTAGATTAAAAATAACTTTGAACACTCAAGTTCCATGAGGTTCAGTCTTTCTGAAAGTTTTTTTTTTTTTCCATCAGCTTCATCTTGTACTAATGACCCCATGTACTCCAGTCACACCATCTAGGAGCTGTTAGCCTTGCTATGTGGGGGAGCACAATTCAGCACCATAAAATGTGTCTCTTTGCTGGGACGATTAATTTAGGTTGATTATTTTTACCTAACACAAGACTCAGGAAGTCTTCCTTTTTACTTCTCCCTTAGCTGCATAAGGGTCATCCCTGGTAGCTCTGACAGTAAAGAATCTGCCTGCAATGCAGGAGATCCAGATTTGATCCCTGGGTCAGGAAGATCTCCTGGAGAAGGGAATGGCAACCCACTGCAACATTCTTGCCTGGAGAATCCCATGGACACAGGAGCCTGGCAGGCTAGAGTCCATGGGGTGGCAAAGAGTTGGACACCACTGAGTGACTAACGCTTTCACTTTCACTGGCCACCTAAAACTTTTAGATGAAGGGCCCATTTCCAGAATAGAGCTATCATCAGAGATATCTGCAAAGAATATGGGCTCTATGTGGTGAGGGAACCTGGCAGGGCTTGGATATCAGAGGTCGTTCTGTCTCATTGCCTCTGTGTGGCCCAACAAACATTTATTTACCCAACATTTGCTTTTCTACAGTAATCAGAACAGTGTGGTACTGGCACAAAAACAGAAATATAGATCAATGGAACAATATAGAAAGAACAGACACAAACCCACACACCTATGGTAAGTTAATCTAAGACAAAGGAGGCAAGAATATACAACAGAAAAGATAGTTTTTCAATAAGTTTTCCTGGGGACACTCAACAGTTACTGTGAAAGTATGAAATTAGAACATTCTGTAACACCACAGACAAAAATAAACTCAAAATGGATTAAAGATCTAAATGTAAGACTGGATACTATAAAACTCCTAGAGGAAAACATACTCAGAACACTCTTTGACATAAATCGCAGCAATATCTTTTTGGATCTCTCTCCTAAAGTAATGGAAATAAAAACAAAAAATAAACAAATGGGACCTAATTAAACTTAAAAGGTTTTGCACAGTAAAGGGGACCATAAACAAAAAGGCAACCTACAAAATGAGAGAAAATATTTGTAAATGATGTGACTGACAAGGGATTAATCTCCAAAATATGTAAACAGCTCATATAACTCAATATAAAAAAAAAACCAAACCCAGACAACCTAATCAAAGCATAGGCAGAAGATCTAAGTAGAAATTTCTCCAAAGAAGACATACAGATGGCCAAAAGGCATATGAAAAGATGCTCAATGTCTCTAATTATTAAAACTACAATGAAGTATCACCTCACACTGGTTGGAGTGGTCATAGTCAAAAAGTCTATAAATAGTAAATGGTCTATAAATATAAATAATGTGGAGAAACAGAAGCCTTTCTACTGTTGGTAGGAATGTAAATTGGTGCAGCCACTGAGAACAGTATGGAGGCTCTTCAGAAAACTAAAGATAGAGTTACCCTATGATCCTGCAGTCCCGCTTTTGGGCATATATCCAGAGAAAACCATAATTCAAAAAGATACATTCATCCCTGTGTTCATTGCAGCAATATTCACAGTAGCCATTGCAACTTCCTGTGTGACTTGGGACACCCTCAGTGTTACATTAATAGTTAGTGATAGAGGTTGAGTCAGAACTCATCTTTGAACCAGGAGAGAAGCAGCAACAGCCATATTCTACCCTCAGACTCGGTAAGCGAGCTTTTTATTATTGCTTCATTGACATGGAGTTTGGCTTTGTGATTAGGAAGTCATTTCCTGTATAATCTCATGCCATGCGAATCCTATACAAATGAATAATAATTATTATTCCCACTGAATAATAATAGTTTCATTAGTTCTCATTTTGAGACCTTTAGAACATATGGTTTATTAATGAGGCAACATAACCAAAGTTTAGTTAATAATTAAAAACAGGCATCTGTATTTCAGATGAAAATTTAGCCATTTTTAAGTATCTTAAGTCAGTGATTCATTACTGGGAGAAACTAAATTTTTAGAATCACTTGAAGTACTAGTTCCTATAATATTCACCAAATCTTCCAGTTAAATGTAAAAGCTGGAGTCTTGGTCACTCCTGGACACACCCTGAACCTAAAAATTGCGTATGTCTGATTGAAAAGATCTATAGCTCTCCAGAACAGATCAGCAGCCTCTGGTGTTTCCCAGCTCCACAGACACTGGCAAACCTTCCCTGCCTGTGCCCACTGGTGCTTATCATGTGAGAGGAGGTCTCACCCATAGAGAATGGAAACTCAGAGTCGGTCAGGTCTGAGCTTCATCACTCCTCGTTTGCCATTTGCCTCCACGTGTCCTACCAAGGGAGAATGGAACCCGCGTGCACCTTGAGAAAAGGCCAGGTTCAAACCCTCCATCTTTAAGGAGCTCAGGCCGTCCACATTGGTCCCCTCGGGCTTGTCTTGACACCTTCTAAAACTGCTCCTCTGCCTCCAGTCTCATTCCTTACTGTCGTGACTCCTCAGCCTCGCCAGAGTGAACTTTTCAAAAGGCAAACCCGAGGATGTTCCTGGGGTTTGCAATCTTACCTGTGTTTTCCGGGTGTTTCCTGCACCCTGTGGTCAAGGCAGCTGAGTGGGTCGCCCTTCGCCTCTCTGAGCAGCAATGTGAATGCCCTTCCTGCTGTGGCCTGCCTTGAGAAACCCACGCATCCATTAGGGCTTCTCCCAGTCTTCATGTTTTTGAGATGGCTTTCAGAATACCCGCAGGCAGGCTTGAGCTGCATCAGCTCGGATCCCAGAGTGCCTTGCGCAAATCTTACTAAAGCTGTAATCAGCTTCTCTTGTGGTTCCCGCGTGTCCCTCGGGACTCTGTGACTCTCTTCTGCTTCTCACTGTATCTTCAGCACATGGATGAATGGAAAGACTACTGGATAGTGACCTACAGCTTAGTGCTTTTGATTCCATTAAATTAGAATGTGGGATACTTTATGTGAATTGACTGGATGGGATTCCCAAGGGGTGGGGCACATTTAAGCCTTTTTCTTTTCTTCCATGGGCAATCACCACGCTTGAAACGTGGATAGCTCCCAAAGAATATGGGTCTTTGACAGAACTGACAGAAGAAACAAAATTGCAGCAAGATGCTTTAATTAATAAAGAGAGAAGAGTGCATTAGCACTTTTGTATCAGTATGTTGAAGACAATAGTTTTCTCAGTTAAATCAGGGTTTTGATTACATATGCTGCTGCTGCTAAGTCGCTTCAGTCGTGTCTGACTCTGTGTGACCCCATGGACGGCAGCCCACCAGGCATATAGTACTTAAAATAAGTCTACAAGGCTTTATTGACATTCTTTTGATCATTTTTCATAACTAGAAATAATGCAGTACCATGCCTTTAAAAATGGTCTGTGTTTTCATTTTAAAACTCTGTCAGCTTTATTTCCTTATTCACTCAGAAATGATTAAGGCCTGTGCTCCCTTAAGAGAAATTTTAAATCTGTCCTAAACTTTCATAAACTCATTTTGATTAAAAGCTTCTCTTACTAATATATATATGGGCTTCCCTTGTGGTTCAGACTGTAAAGAATCTGCCTGCAATGAGGGAGACCTGGGTTCGATCCCTGGGTTGGGAAGGTCTCCTGGGGAAGCGAATAGCTACCCACTCCACTGTTCTTGCTTGGAGAATCCCATGGACAGAGGAGCCAGTCAGGCTACAGTCCATGGAGTTGCAAGAATCGGACACGACTGAGTGACTTTAACATCACTTACTAATATATATAATCACGCATACTAGTATTGTATGATTATGAGTTAAAAGCATCTTTGTTCTAATCAGGGCAACTTTTAGGGACATACACATACACACATATCAGGACTTTCTATGAAGGAGCCACAATGGTCATTGACCTTTTTCCTTCATATTTTTTCCCACTTCTTCTTCATTATCATTATGAATAACATATTCAGACCAGGAATCTGTGTCTACCAGTCTGCAACAAAATAAGAAAACATTTCCCCCGAAGATTCTGATCCTTAATTCAAGAGCTGCTGACAAATTTTAAGCAACAGAATGAGGAAAACCACAGTTACATTTTGGGAAAGATTCAGTTCAGTTCAGTTCCTCAGTCATGTCCGACTCTTTGCCACCCCACGGACTGCAGCACACCAGGCCTCCCTGTCCATCACCAACTCCTGGAATTTACTCAAACTCATGTCCATTGAGTCAGTGATGCCATCCAACCATCTTATCCTCTGTTGTCTACTTCTCCTCCTGCCTTCAAGCATCAGGGTCTTTTGCAATGAGTCAGTTCTTCCCATCAATGTATTAGAGTTTCAGCTTCAGCGTCTGTCCTTCAAACGAAAATTCAGGACAGATTTCCTTTAGGATGGACTGACTGGATCTCCTTGCAGTCCAAGGAACTCTCAAGAGTCTTCTCCAACACCACAGTTCAAAAGCATCAATTCTTCGGCGCTCAGCTTTCTTTATAGTCCCACTCTCACATCCATACATGACCACTGGAAAAACCATAGCTTTGACTAGGTGGACTTCTGTTGGTAAAGTAATATCTCTGCTTTTTAATATGCTGTCTAGGCTAGTCATAACTTTTCTTCCAAGGAGCAAGCATCTTAATTTCATGGCTGCAATCACCATCTGCAGTGATTTTGGAGCCCCCCAAAATTAAGTCTCTCACTGTTTCCACTGTTTCCCCATCTATTTGCTATGAAGTGATGGGACTGGATGCCATGATCTTCGTTTTCTGAATGTTGAGCTTTAAGCCAACTTTTTCACTCTCCTCTTTCACTTTTATCAACAGGCTCTTTAGTTAGTCTTCACTTTCTGCCATAAGGGTGGTGTCATCTACATATCTGAGGTTATTGATATTTCTCCCAGCAATCTTGATTCTAGCTTGTGCTTCATCCAGCCCAGCATTTCTCATGATGTACTCTGCATATAAGTTAAATAAGCAGGGTGACAATATACAGCCTTGATGTACTCCTTTCCCTATTTGCAACCAGTCTGTTGTTCCATGTCCAGGTCTAACTGTTGCTTCCTGACCAAGGCTTTAGCAGAAGTACATTTTTCTGGAATTCTCTTGCTTTTTCCATGATTCAGTGGATGTTGGCAATTTGATCTCTGGTTCCTCTGCCTTTTCTAAATCCAGCTTGAACATCTGGAAGTTCACATACTGTTGAAGCCTGACTTGGAGAATTTTGAGCATTACTTTGCTAGCGTGTGAGATGAGTGCAATTGTGCGGTAGTTTGAGCATTCTTTGGCATTGCCTTTCTTAGGGGTTGGAATGAAAACTGACCTTTCTCAGTCCTGTGGCCGCTGCTGAGTTTTCCGAATTTGCTGGCATATTGAGTGCAGCACTTTCAAGCATCATCTTTCAGGATTTGAAATAGCTCACCTCGAATTCCATCACCTCCACTAGCTTTGTTCGTAGAGATGCTTCCTAAGGCCCACTTGACTTTGCATTCCAGGTTGTCTGGCTCTAGATGAGTGATCACACCATTGTGATTATCTGCATCATGAAAATATTTTTTGTACAGTTCTTCTGTGTATTCTTGCCACCTCTTCTTAATATCTTCTGCTTCTGTTAGGTCCGTACTATATCTGTCCTTTATTGTGCCCATCTTTGCATGAAAATTTCCCTTGGTATCTCTAATTTTCTTGAAGAGATCTCTAGTCTTTTCCATTCTATTGTTTCCTCTATTTCTTTGCACTGATCACTGTGGAAGGCTTTCTTCCACATAAGAAAGCCTTTGGAACTCTGCATTCAAATGGGTATATCTTTCCTATTCTCCTTTGCTTTTTGCTTCTCTTCTTTTCACAGCTATTTGTAAGGCCTCCTCAGACAGCTATTTTGCTTTTTTCTTGATCCCTGTCTCCTGTGCAGTCATGAACCTCCATCCATAGTTCATCAGGCGCTCTGTGTATTGGATCTGATCCCTTGAATCTATTTCTCACTTCCACTGTATAATCATAAGGGATTGATTTAGGTCATACCTGAATGGTTGAGAGGTTTTCCCTCCTTTCTTCAATTTAAGTCTGAATTTGGCAATAAGGAGTTCATGATCTGAGCCTCAGTCAGCTCCCAGTCTTGTTTTTGTGACTATATAGAGCATCTCCTTCTTTGGCTGCAAAGAATATAATCAGTCTGTTTTCAGTATTGACCATCAGGTGATGTCCATGTGTAGAGTCTTCTCTTGTGCTGTTGGAAGAGGGTGTTTGCTATGACCATTGCATTCTCTTGGCAAAACTCCATTAGCCTTTTGCCCTCCTGTACTCCAAGGCCAAATTTGCCTGCTACTTCAGGTGTTTCTTGATTTCCTACTTTTGCATTTATTCCCCTATAATGGAACAAAAGAAAGTTAAGTTGCTCAGTCATGTCTGACTCTTTGCGACCCCATGGTCTGTAGCCTACCAGGCTCCTCCATCCATGGAATTTTCCAGGCAAGAGTACTGGAGTGGGTTGCCATTTCCTTCTCCAGAGCATCTTCCTGACCCAAGGATTGAACCAGGGTCTCCTGCATTGTAAGCAGATGCTTTACCGTCTGAGCCACCATGGGAGTCTTAATGAAATGGACATCTTTTTTGGGTGTTAGTTCTAGAAGATCTTGTAGGTTTTCATAGAACCATTCAACTTCAGCTTCTTCAGCATTACTGGTTAGGGCATAGACTTGGATTAGTGTGGTATTGAATGGTTTGCCTTGAAAACAAACATATCATTCTGTCGTTTTTGAGATTGCATCCAAGTATTGCATTTTGGACTCTTTTG
Organism: Cephalophus harveyi; assembly: GCA_006410635.1. Classification (NCBI taxonomy): domain Eukaryota; kingdom Metazoa; phylum Chordata; class Mammalia; order Artiodactyla; family Bovidae; genus Cephalophus; species Cephalophus harveyi. The sequence goes on from SJYT01083306.1 coordinate 52,507, forward strand.
TTGACTATGAGGGCTACTTCATTTCTTCTAAGAGATTCTTGCCCACAGTAGTAGACATAATGGTCATCTGAGTTAAATTCACCCATTCCAGTCCAGTTTAGTTCACTGATTCCTAAAATGTCAGTGCTCACTCTTGGCATCTTCTTTGACCACTTCCAATTTGCCTTAATTCATGGACTTAACACTCCAGGTTCTTATGCAATATTGCTCTTTATAGCATCAGACTTTGCTTCTATCACCAGTCATATGCACAACTGGTTGTTTTTTTTGCTTTGGTTCTGTCTCTTCATTCTTTCTGGAATTATTTCTCCACTGAGCTCCAGTAGCATATCAGGCCACCTACCGACCTGGGGAGTTCATCTTTCAGTGTCCTATCTTTTTGCCTTTTCATACTGTTCATGGGGTTCTCAAGGCAAGATAACTGAAGTGGTTTGCCATTCCCTGGAGAAGGGAATGTGAAAAATTTTCTGAATGCGTTCAGTTTGACTCATGCCAAAGTTGGAGGCTGTTCTACATCCTCAATCTCGTGTTTGTCTTGGTCTGGCCAGTGGACCGCCATCATAGCCTCCTCTCTGCTCTCTTCCTTTATCTCCTTGAATTATGCCAGAATTCATGAGCAATTAGGCATTTCTCCAAAGGTCCCACTCTTTATCTGCCCTTTTCTGTACAGGGCGGGTTTATTCCACCTCTCACCTCTAGGGGGAGCACTCCCATTCCTCACCCTACACAATGCCCCACTCCAGGGCTAGTGCCTTCTTAGCATCTGTCAGAGACAGGTCTTGCCTGGAAAGTTATTACCTGGAAATTTAGCCCAGTTAGTAGTAGGAAACCCATTCATGTGATCAGTCATTCATGTGGCCTCAGTGTCCTCTCATACTTGGTTCCATGAATGAGGTGGAGAATGAATGAGTGGGTGAGAATGGAAGCAAAAAGACTAGGTAAGTAGCTGGTCTGATTGCTAGATCATTTCAACTTGATTTTGGAAATGATGAGAATGTGGTTTGGAGGGTGTTTGGTATTTCAGGCGTGGCATTACGATAGCAGGGCTTCCCTGGTAGATTAGGTGGTAAAGAATCAGCCTGCAGTGCAGGAGACCCAGCTTCCGTTGCTGGGTTGGGAAGTTTCCCTGGAGAAGGGGATAGCTACCCACACCAGTTTTCCTGTCTGGAGAATCCCATGCACAGAGGAGTCTGGTGGGCTACGTCCACAGGGTCGCAAAGAGTTGGGAATGACTGAGTGACTAACACACACATGTATTACAACAGCAACCCCTGACTGAAAATCGGGTGCCATGGAGAAAAGAGAATCACAATTGATAGAGCCTTTTGGTTTGCTTCAGAAGACTGCATGTTCTAGGAGTGGAAATGAGGGGAGCAAGGAGAAATAATTTTAAGGTTAAAAACCAGTGATTTTATAGAAGTTGAATTTAATAAAGTACATTGGTGTTGCTGTTCAGTTGCTAATTCATGTCTGACTCTTTTCCAACCCCATGGACTATAGCCAGCAGGAATTTCCATGGAATTTCCCAGGCAGGAGTACTGGAGTGGGTTACCATTTCCTTCTCCAGGGGATCTTCCCAACCCAGGCAGGGATCGAACCCGCATCTCCTGTATTGGCAGGTGAATTCTTCACCACTGAGCTGCCAGGGAAGCTCAGTAAAGTACATAGCACTGTAATATTAAGATAGCTTTGAATTTTTTCTATCTGAAGTTTCTTCTATTGAACCTAAATTTTCAATATGTAATTTATACCCAGTTTGGTACAAAATTTTCTTCTTTTCTTAAATTAGACTCCTGAATGAATGTGTTTGCTTTAAAGAGAGAAATAAATATTTGAAAAGAGTAAACAGTTGAAAAATTAAAATATGAATAATTTACATGCTGTCAGTTATTTTGTTGATTGCTAAATTATGTGTTCATTGAATGCTGACTGTGTTTAAATATCTCCTTCAGTGTTGCTAAGGGAAACATCCTTACCTGACTTTTGTGTGTAGACTTTTGTTTATATTGTTCCCAGTTTATTTTTGTTTTTTGAATGAATAATAACTATTATTGTTCATAAATGTATAGGTTAATTTTTAAATAAGAATACAGTAAAATAGGGCTTGCAAAGAAGAACAAGTTACCTAAAATCCCACTACCCAGAAGCTACTGTTTTCAATGTTAGGTAAACTGAATTTCAGATATCCCTGTATTGAAATACATATAGATAGAGAGGGAGGTTAATAAGAGATAGAGACAGAGAACAAAGATTGATTCATAAAGCACATACTATTTTGACTGAAAGTATTAAACGTAATCCTCCTTTAATTTGCAGAAATAAACTGGCAGTGAAATGAAAGGAACCAGTGATCTCAAATTCTCACAGTTGTTTAGACTAAGTTTTGTATTTAAACGAGTTTAATACCAACTACCAGTGCTAATTTTATGGTTTCTTCTTTCCTGTTGTGTATGTTTTGATAGATTTCCTTGCTAGCAGAATCTCATCCTCTAGTAGTTTTCATAAGAAAGGCACACAGGTGCTTGATATTCAAAGTTATTGCCTACTCAAGAATGTATATTTGTTGCTTCTGTACTTTCTATTTGAAGGAATTCTTGTGGAGCACTTTCCTTTCAGAACATTTGAACGGTCTGTCTACAGTTTTCGGGCTTTGATAGTATTGCTTTGTATAAATCTGAGTTCAACTTTTTTTTTTTTTTTTTCCTACTGGGATGCTGGTTTGATATTTCCTTTTTAACCATTGTGTTTTGAACTGCAACTCACAAATAGAGAAATCCATAACACACAGAACAAGTACTTATGTATCCCTCACCCAGGGCAAGAAATAGAACATTGCCAGCACTCTACATTATTGTCTTGAGATTTGCAAAATTTTCACAACCCAAGTGGCTTCTCATGGAGGCCTTACCTCCGTGTATCTTTGGCTTTTCCCAGATCTTGTGGCATGACTTCCTTTTCTACCTTATTCACCTTTCATTGCTGTCCAGCACACTTTTAAAAAGTATTTTGTCCAGCTTTTCCATTAGTTATCATCCGTGGAAGGGTTGTTCTGAATTACATACTCTACCACAAGCAGAAGTTGAATTCCCTAATGTAGCTCTTTAACTTTGAATTTCAGTGATTGTGGTAGGATTTGATTATGGTGTTCAGTGTTATTTATTTACTTATTTGAGGGAAGGGAAGGTCAATGCCCAGTTTATCTGTAAATTTAATTCTTTATGTCTGGAAATTTTTCTTTTCAGTTATCGAATTCTTATTGTCCATCTGTTCCTTCCATATTTATCACTTTCTCTATAACCAACTTTTAATATCAACATATTAATTAAGTGTTACATATATATATATACAGAAAAGTTTTTAAATTTTAGGTGTGTTATGTGACAAATTTGCACACACTTAGTACACCAATGCAATAAATGCTCAGTTGAAAAAATTCATACTTCCCAAAAGCCTCTCTTGTGATCTTTGTCTCGTATCCACCCTCTCCAAAACTATCCCCTATTTTAACTTTTAACACTATAGGCAGACAGGGAAGCCTGACGTGCTGCAGTCCATGGGGTCGCAGAGTCAGACATGACTGATTAACTGGGCTGAACTGAACCATAGATTAATTACATCTGATTGTGAACTTTCTGTAAATGGAATTATACTGTATATTATCTTTCTATTGCAAACTTTTTACTCAATAATAAGTGAGTTTCATGCATGTTGCTGTATGTAGTTTATTATTACTGCATAGTATTGTACTCTATAACTCTATTATGATTTCTTAACCTCTGTTTAATAGGGTTAGGTGTTTCCAGTTTGGGGCTATTTAGTGAAGGATGTTGTTATGAACATTCTAATATGTATCTTTTAGTGAACAGTTATACATTTTTTAATTTGCATATTTTACACAGAGTGGAATTGCTGGCTCATAGAATAGGCAGGTATACAGCTTTAGTAGATATCATGAAATAGTTTTCCAAAATGTTTGGACTATTTTGCGTTCCTACCCACAGCATATGCGATGAGAGTTCCAGTTTTTCCACATTCTAACCCTCACTTGGTAATGGTTCTTTTTTGCCTTAATTATTCTGGTGAATGGGTTTGTAACCAACTTTATTTACTTCTGATTTATGTTCCAGATTTCTAAGGGCTTAATTCTGTGCCCCTCACTATAAGATCTCTCTTTTCTGGGTGTCAATTCTTTCATCTGTAAATGAGATATGCTACTCTGAATGATGAAACAGTGGCAAGCACATTTCTAAACTTCATATTTCTCCCTTTCACATCTAAAATTCTCTTTATGAATTTCTCAAATAGTTTTTTGGTGTGTGTGCTCAATTATCATGATGCAAATTTCCTTCCAAGTAAACTCAACCTATATTTTTCTGAGTTCTTTCTCGAGACAACCTGGAGGAGATGACAAGTAACTGTAGCTTGACAGCGTGCTGGCATCTGGTTGGATCATCCTGGAAACACCGATCGCCGAGTATCATCAAGTGAACTTTTAGGTGCACCTTTAACTGAAATCTGACCTGAAAAAATGGCTGGCAAGAGCAGAGTGTCAGTGTTGGAGTTTGAAAGCAGCCTGCTGTGACTACCTCTCATTTTCTTTCTCTTCTTCTTATAGCGGGCAGCACTTTGGTTTCCTGAATACTTAGGTGCATGGGGCTGTGTGCAGTATTTTATACCTTCTTGTTAACCTTCACTGAGAAGCTGTGTAAATAAAACACAACTCAGCTATAGAGAGACCCTGTCTGAAGCTCCAGAGGGCTGTGTGATGATTATCCTACGGCTCTTTTTCAAACAGGAAGAATGCCTCCCGAAGGCAAGCAATCAATCTGCTCCTTGGCACATCCTGGAGCCCTGGGGTTGCACGATGTCAGGAAATTGCTGCCCCTTTGTTTCTTGGCTGAAAATGGCTCTGCCTGTTTCTGTTTACCTGCATTTATGTTACTTTCAGAGCTCAGTCATTGCTGATACTGCTGCTGATCATACTAACAACAAAGAAGAATCTACCAAGTTTTTGCTTTGTCTGTGTTTCTTGTTTAAAATTTTTTGTTTATTTTTTTTTGGTTTTCGTTATTGCTTGGGGGCTTTCTCTGGTTGTGGTGTGGGGGCTTCTCATTGCAGTAGCCTTGCAGAACACAGGCTCGAGAGTGCACAGGCTTCAGTATTTGCAGTGTGCATGCTTAGTTGCCCAACGGCATGTGGGATCTTCCTGGACCAGGGAGTGAACCCATACCCCCTGCATTGGCAAGCAGATTCTCAACCACTGGACCACCAGGGAAGTCTTGCCTGTTTTTAAGTAGCAAAATGTATATAGTGATCTTGTTTGTGCCTGAAACAAGGAATATTAGTGACGTAGTGTCACAAGACTTCATTCATAGGGATTCATTTCTAGCGATAATTTTGAATGATGGCCTTTAAAGACAGAGAGATTTTAGTTCCTAACTACATGTTCTCTGTATGAAAAAATGTCTCACTACCCAAGACCAGAGAGGAGGAAAAACTTTTCATTAACCCTTCTAGTTATTTGAATGCTAATTGCTCTTTGACTTGACCTACCCATGTTTGCCCTATCTTGTCCCCTTAGCCAAGGTGGAGAAATGGGCTCTGTCAAGGATTAATGGGTTTATCATCAGCATGTATCTCAGGAGCAGCTCTGTTAGAGGGACATGGAGGATGAAATATTTGCGCCCTCTAATGATACGGGAGCTTTCCTCCTGAAGCATCTGTGCTAAATACCCATTTGAGAATTTCTTACAAATCTTCGAGATTTGAATCAATAGTGTCTCTTGAAATCCCTCAGAGGTAAGAATATGCAAGCCCTGGCTTCATTAGCCTGGCAGTCTAACAGCCTCAGTGCGGGGAATGGATGGGAGAAACAGCCCTGCACGTCGCATGTGCAGGCCCAGCTTTACCAGGCAATGTCTGGGCATCATGGGGCGATCTTGGAAAATGATCTGGATGTTTCAAAGCTGGGATGAGGCTGAGTATCCGAGTGTTCAGGGGCTGAGGCTCAAGGAAGCAAGGTGGGCTTTGTCTAGCTGCGAATGGACTGTGTGTGACTTCGGTAGAGGGATGAGAACAGACACAGAAAGCAAATCAGGCTTCACGTGAAACGTTTGGCAGTGTCAACACGCGCACTTTTGACATGTGGGGGTGCCGCTCCTGACCTCACCAGAGAGAGTATAAAAGAGAATATCTCTCTGGCAACTTCCTTGGGCTGTGTTTTTTTTCCCCTTTCCTATTAACCATGCTGGAGAAGGCAGTGGCACCCCATTCCAGCACTCTTGCCTGGGAAATCCCATGGACGGAGGGGCCTGGTGGGCTGCAGTCCATGGGGTCGTGAAGAGTCGGACATGACTGAGCGACTTCACTTTCACTCTTCACTTTCATGCATTGGAGAAGGAAATGGCAACCCACTCCAGTGTTCTTGCCTGGAGAATCCCAGGGACGGCGGAGCCTGGTGGGCTGCCGTCTATGGGGTCGCACAGAGTCGGACACGACTGAAGCGACTTAGCAGCAGCAGCAGCAGCAGCATTAACCAGGCAGCATTCGGAAACACATGTCTAACTTCTCAATTCTTCCTGCTTCTTGAACATGGGTGTAGGGCGGGCCGTCAAAACCTGCTGCAGGAGAGAGAAATGCATCTAAACTCTTTAAGAGGTGGGTTTTATTGTGCTTTGATGAAGCCTGCATGGAACACCTGTGCCTCATTCAGTCTTTATCATATCTCTTGGTTTTCATATTGACTACACTGCATATGCCATAAAACAATTAAGGAGAGACTGGTATGCAAAGCAGTTCTGGATAGAGTACTTGGGGGCTTTTGGAACCAGGCCATAGCAGAATGATAACACCTGATGGCTGCCGGTAGCATGATGCAGGTGAGATGGACCACTGCCAGTGTGGACTGCTCCTAAACTGCCAGGCTCCCTGCCACAGGAGATTCTGTGGGAGTAGCTGCCCTCCTGAGGTCACAGGTGTGTGAGAATGGGTCTTCACTCACAGTGTTCACTCCCAAGATGCCCACTGACATCCGAAATATATTTAAGCATTGTTTTCCTGATACTATGACTATCGGCTGATTGAGCAGGTGAGCGCAACTTTCAGACCATAAAATGTGGGAGAGAGGATGCCTAAGAAATCCTAAGTGCTTCCTAACAAGGGCAGTGGATTAAACTTGGTTTCACAATTCCTGTGTGACTATTCCAGGGCTGACTTAAAATAATTCTTCCTTTAAAAGAGACATATTTTTATCCCTTGCTGGAGAAAAAAAAAAAATCATATAGTTCTTTGGATCTGTTTTTTAGTAAACCAATGGGGAGCAGGTGTATTCTGGATCCTCATCTGTCTGCCCTCATGGATAGCTGGTCTTCCTCTGTAGGAAGGAGAGAGAATTTTTCCATGGAATAGTGCTTTGCAAAACAGCCCTGTTTCAGCAGCATGCTTCAGGAAGGCCAGATTTCATATCTTCTCTTTGGCAAGACATAGTCTTTGCCGCTCTTTCCAAAATCAGATCCAGGGCAGTCACTAGGGTCTGGCAGGCAGTTGGCCAGGACCTCATGTCGCAGGAGACTCTGTTGCGTTCCCACCTCTGTTGGATGAGACGGCTCAGCTGGGAATAGCAGAGGGAAGTTCTTGGAGGGGAGGCTTCAGTGGGGTTCAGGCAGCCCAGAGAAGGAGCCAGCATGAGCCACGAAAAGTGACAATGTGGCTCTGGATGTGGAAAAAGAGTTGATAGACATATCACAATACTATTACAAATTTGATTATTCAAAGAGACTCAGGCTAGCCACAGTTGTTTATTCATATATTACCGCTGGAGACCTATAGGTACCAGGATATAAAGCAAAAGTCTGTGCCCCTAGAAGCATAACCTGTCACCAAGTCTTAAGTTCATTCTGGTATTTAAGTTAGCTTTCACCTGTCTTTCTGAATTTCTTGAGCTTGCCTCCCTGTGCTGCCCACGTGCCGCTGCCTTCAGAGGGAAAATGAGAACTCACCATATTTTACCCGTTCTGAGCATAGGTACTCTGCTGGACTGCCACTGTTTGTAGAACTGAGAAGCTAATGAACATGCCTCAGGAGATAGGTTTGTTTTTTTTTTTTTTTGACCTTTGTTGGTTTCTTGCAGTCACTTTTTAGTCTCTTTGGCTTCAGACTGCACACATGCCATATGCATACACATGTGTACAATTGCATATGCACATATGTACACGAGCAATTGTACAGAGACTTGAGTGTGCACTCCCACTCTGATTTTAATTGGCGTTTCTCATATTTTACAGTTGTCTTGCAGGATAATATTTTTTTTTTTTTTGACCTTTGTTGGTTTCTTGCAGTCACTTTTTAGTCTCTTTGGCTTCAGACTGCACACATGCCATATGCATACACATGTGTACAATTGCATATGCACATATGTACACGAGCAATTGTACAGAGACTTGAGTGTGCACTCCCACTCTGATTTTAATTGGCGTTTCTCATATTTTACAGTTGTCTTGCAGGATAATAGAAGATAAAGATATTTAGGAGAATTAAACCTCTATGTTATATGCACATGTACAAAACTAGGATAACTTGAAATCTAACTATACAAGGTTACAAATAGAAACTCCTAAACAAATTGAAGAATAAAGTTTAAAAAATAAGGGGATGGACATATAAATACATGCGATTTTAAACAAAAGGGAACAGAGTTGATAGTAGAAGAAATAAATTATATGAAAAAATTAAGTGTGCAAAAGGAAATAGTCTAAATTCACTGATGATATAGATTCAAACAAGAATATAATAATCACAAAACTTTAGGTAATTAATCACACATAGTTGGACAAAATAAAAAGGGGAGAAAAAAGAGAAATAAATAATTAGATTGACAGGATTTTTTTAATGGCTGTATTAATATGTAGCTGTTCAGTTTTCCCAGCACCATTTATTGAAGAGGCTGCCTTTTTTTTCCCATTGTATATTCTTGCCTCCTTTGTCAAAGATAAGATGTCATAGGTGCACGGGTTTATCTCTGGACTTTCTATCTTGTTCCATTGGTCTATATTTCTGTTTCTGTGTCAGTACATACTATCTTGATGACTGTAGCTTTGTAGTATAGTCTGAAGTCAGGAAGGTTGATTCCTCCAGCTCCATTTTTCTTTCTCAAGATTACTTTGGCTCTTCAGGTTCTTTTTTGTTTTCATACAAATTGTAAAATTTTTTGTTCTGGTTCTGTGAAAAATATCATTGGTAGTTTGACAGGGATTATTTCATTGAATCTGTAGGTTGCTTTGAGCAGTATAATCATTTTGACAATATTTATTTTTCCAATTCAAGAATATGGTATGTCTCTCCACCTCTTTGTGTCATCTTTGGTTTCTTTCATCAGTGTCTTATAGTTATCTACATAGAGGTTTTTTTGTCTCTTTAGGTAGGTTTATTTCTAGGTATTTTATTCTTTTTGTTGTGGTGGTGAATAAGATTGTTTCCTTAATTTCTGTTTCTGATTTTTTTCATTCTTAAGTGTATCGGAATGCAAGAGATTTCTGTGTATTAATTTTACATGCTGTGACTTTACTATATTCATTGATTAGCTCTAGTAATTTTCTGGTTGCATCTATTGAGAAGATCATATGGTTTTCATCTTTCAATTAGTTAATATGGTGTGTCACATTGATTGGTTTGCATATATTGAAGAATCTTTAAATCACTGGGATTAAAACCCACTTGATCATGGGGTATGGTCCTTTTAATATGTTGGATTTGTTTGCTAGAATTTTGTTGAGGATTTTTGCATCCATGTTCATCAATGATCCTGGCCTGCAATTTTCTTTTTTTGGTGGTATCTTTGTCTGAGTTTGGTATCAAGGTAATGGTGGCCTCGTAGAATGAGTTTGGAAGTTTTCCTCCCTCTGCAGTTTTCTGGAAGAGTTCTAGCAGAATAGGTGTCAGCTCTTCTTTAACATTTTGGTAGAATTTACCTATGAAACACTCTGGCCCTGGGCTTCTGTTGGAAGATTTTTTATCACAGTTTCAACTTTAGTGCTTGTGATTTGTTTCTTTATATTTTCTATTTCTCCCTGGTTCAGTCTGGTAAGGTTGTATTTTTGTAAGAATGTGTCCCTGTCTTCCAGGTTGTCCATTTTTTGGGCACATAGTTAGCTGCTTGTTGTAGTCTCTTACGATCCTTTGTATTGCTCTGTTGTCTGTTGTAACTTCCCCTTTTTCATTTCTAACTTTATTGATTTGAGTCTTTTCTACTTTTCTTGATGGGTCTGGCTAATGGTTCGTCAATTTTGTTTATCTTCTCAAAGAAAAAGCTTTTAGTTTCATTGATCTGTGCTATTGTCTCCTTCATTTCTTTTTCACTTATTTTTTATCTGATCCTTAGGATTTCTTTCATTCTACTAACTTAGGTCTTTTTTGTTCTTTTTCTAGTTGCTTTAGGTGTAAGATTAGATTGTTTATTCAGTGCTTTTCTTGTTTCTTGAAGTAGGCTTCTATTGCTGTCAATTTCCCTCTTGGCATTGTTTTTGCTGCATCTCATAGGTTTTGAGTTGTTTTGTTTTCATTGTCATTTGTTTCTAATATGTTTTTTATTTCCTCTTTGATTTCTTCAGTAACATGTTGGTTATTCAGAAGGGTGTTATTTAGCCTCTATGCATTTGTATTTTTTAAATTTTTTTCCAGTATTTGTTATCTAATCTTAACAGTTTTGTGGTCAGAACAAAATGCTTGATACATTTCAGTTATTTTAAATCTACTAAGGCTTGATTTGTGACCCAAGATGTGATATGTCTTGGAGAATGTTCCATGTTCACTTGAGAAAAAAATGAAATCTACTGTTTTTGGATGAAATGTCCTTTAGATACCAATTAGGTCTATCTGGTCCAACATATTGTTTAAGGCTTGTGTTTCCTTATTAATTTTCTGTCCAGATGACCTGTGCATTGGCATGAATGAACATGGTCCATTGGAGAAGGGAATGGCAAACCATTTTAATATTCTTGCCTTGAGAACCCCATGAACAGTAGGAAAAGGCAAAAAGACAGGACACTGAAAGATGAACTCCCCAGGTCAGTAGGTACCCAATACACTACTGGAGATCAGTGGAGAAATAACTCCAGAAAGAATGAAGAGAAAGAACCAAAGCAAAAACAATACACAGTTGTGGATGTGACTGGTGATGGAAGTAAAGTCTGATACTGTAAAGAGCATTACTGCATAGTAACTTGGAATGTTAGGTCCATGAATCAAGGCAGATTGGAACTGGTCAAACAGGAGATGGCAAGAGTGAACGTTGACATTTTAGGAATCAGCAAACTAAATGGACTGGAATGGGTGAATTTAACACTGATGACCATTTTATCTATTACTGTGGGCAAGAATCCTTTAGAAGAAATGGAGTAGCCCTCATAGTCAACAGAAGAGTCCAAAATGCAGTACTTGGATGCAACAGTTGTGGATGTGACTGGTGATGGAAGTAAAGTCTGATACTGTAAAGAGCATTACTGCATAGTAACTTGGAATGTTAGGTCCATGAATCAAGGCAGATTGGAACTGGTCAAACAGGAGATGGCAAGAGTGAACGTTGACATTTTAGGAATCAGCAAACTAAATGGACTGGAATGGGTGAATTTAACACTGATGACCATTTTATCTATTACTGTGGGCAAGAATCCTTTAGAAGAAATGGAGTAGCCCTCATAGTCAACAGAAGAGTCCAAAATGCAGTACTTGGATGCAATCTCAAAAATGACAGAATGATCTGTTTGTTTCCAAGGCAAACCATTCAATATCACATTAATCCAAGTCTATTCCCTGACCAGTGATGCTGAAGAAGCTGAAGTTGAATGGTTCTATGAAGACCTACAAGACCTTCTAGGACTAACACCCAAAAAAGATATCCTTTTCATTATAGGGAACTGGAATGCAAAGGTAGGAAGTCAAGAAATACATGGAGTAACAGACAAATTTGGCCTTGGAGTACAGAATGAAGCAGGACAAGGAGATCCAATCAGTCCATCCTAAAAGAAATCAGTCCTGAATATTCATTGGAAGGACTGATGCTGAAGCTGAAACTGCAGGCTTTTGGCCACCTGATGTGAAGAACTGACTCACTGGAAAAGACCCTATTTCTGGGAAAGATTAAAGGCAGGAGAAGAGGACAACAGAGGATGAGTTGGTTGGATGGCATCACCGACTCAACAGACATGAGTTTGAGTAAACTCCGGGAGTTGGTGATGGACAGGAGGCCTGGAGTGCTTCAGTCCATGGGGTCGCTAAGAGTTGAACACGACTCAGCAACTGAACTTAATTGAACTGATGAATGTGGTATTAAAACCATCCACTATTATTGGTTACTGTTGATTTCCCTTTTATAGTTGTTAGAATTTGCCATATGTATGCCTTTGTATTCAGGCGCTCCTGTGTTGGGTGCATATATATCTATGATTGTTTTATCTTCTTCTTGAATTGATCCCTTGATCATTACAGTGTCCTTCCTTGTCTCTTTTAACATATTTATTTTAAAGTCAGTTTTATGTGATATGAGTATTGCTACTCCTGATTTCTTTAGGTTTTCATTTGTGTAGGATAACTTTTTCTATCCTTTCACTTTCAGTCTGTATGTGTCCCTACGTCTGAAGTGAGTCTTTTGTAGACAGCATACATAGGGATCTTGTTTTTATAGCCATTGAACCAATCTGTGTTTTTTCATTGGAACTTTTAGTCCATTTATATTGAAAGTGATTATTGATATGTATGATTCGATTGCCATTTACTTTATTGTTTTGACTTTGTTTTTGTAGGCCCTTTCTCTTGTGTTTCCTGCCTAGAGAAAATTCCTTTATTGTTTGTTGTAAAGCTGGTTTGGTGGTCCTAAATTCTCTTAATTTTTGCTTATCTGTAAAGTTTTTGATTTCTCCATTAAACCTGAGTGATATCCTTGTGAGTAGAGTAATCTTTGTTGCAGTTTTTTTCCCTTTCATCACTTTAAGTATATTCTGCCACTCCCTACTGGCCTGTAGAGTTTCTGTTCGAATATCAGCTGTTAACCTTAGGGGAATCACCTTATATGTTATTTGTTTTTTTCCCTTGCTGCTTTCAATATTTTTCTTTCCGTTTAATTTTCCTTAGTTTGATTAATATGTGTCTTGGCATGTTTCTCTTTGGGTGTATCCTGTATGGGACCCTTTGGGCTTCTTGGACTTCAGTACTATTTCTTTTCCCATGTTAAGGAAGTTTCAACTATCATCTCAAATATTTGCTCATACTCTTTCTTTTTCTCTTCTTCTTCTGGGACCTGTATAATTTGAATGTCGGTGTGGTTAATCTTGTCCCGGAGGTCTCTGAGGCTGTCCTCATTTCTTTTCATTCTTTTTTCTTTACTCTGCTCTGCTTCAGTTATTTACACCATTCTGTCTTCTAGCTCACTTATCTGTTCTTCTGCTTCAGTTTTTCTGCGTTTGGTTCCCTCTGGCATATTTTTTCATCTCAGTTACTGTGTTGTTCTTTGCTGATTGTCTATTCTTCACTTCTTCTAGGTCCCTGTTAAACAGTTCTTGTATCTTCTTGATCAGTGCCTCCATTCAATTTATCTGTGCCTTCATCTTATTTCCAAGATTTGGGATCATCTTTATTATCAACACTCTGAATTCTTTTTCAGGTCGATTGCCTGTCTCCGCTTCATTTATTTTGTCTAGCGGGTTTTTACTCTGTTCCTTCATCTGCGGCATGTTTCTCTGTCTTTTCATTTTGTTTGATATACTGTTTGGGGCCTCCTTTCTGCAGGTCATTGTTCCCCTGTTTGGTGGACTGTGCTCCAGTGGGTAGGGATGGACCAGGGCCTCGTGATGGTTTCCTGTTGGGGGAACTAGTGCTTGTGTTCTGGTGGGTGGAGCTCGATCATTCTCTCTGAAGGGCAGTGCTTTATCCACTGGTGTGTTTTGGGATGTCTGTGGGCTTGGTATGACTTTGGGTAGCCTGTCTGCTAATGGGTAGAGTTGTGTTCCTGTTTTACTGATGGTTTGGTGTGAGGCATCTGGCACTGGAGCTTGCTGGCCTTTGGGAGGGGCCTGGTCTTAGTGCTGAGATGGAGGCCTCTGGGAGAGCTCTCACTAATTAATTTTCCATGGAGTCAGGGCTTGTCTGGTAGCCCAACATCCTGGACTCAGGTCTCCCACCTCAGAGGTTGAGGGTCAACCCCCTGCTGTAGCTACCAACACTCCTTCTCTGGCGAGATTAGCTTGCCTTTTTGGAAGTCTGGGGTCTTCTGCCAGTGTTCAGAAGGTGTTCTGTAGGATTTGTTCCACATGAAGATGCATTTTTGATGTATTTGTGGGGAGGAAGATGATCTCCTTATTTTACTCCTCCACCATCTTGAAATTTCTCTGAAACACAGAATGCTTGTGCCACTTGAAATATTTTAGCACAAAAAGATGTTTCTCCTTTTTTTTTTTTTATGTTATAACTATGGAGAACCACAGACTAGTCTCTCTTAGAAATGGAAACACCAAATCCTAAACACATGATGGCTCTGTGAAGTCAAGTGTATTAAAGAAATTCTGTGTTATGAATAAGTAGGCTTTGCTCTAGGAATTTAATGATGGCTCAGTAATAAAAAGAGATATTAATTAGATAATCATTGTTAGTAAGAGAAAAATATATGACTATTTCTGAATTAGAGTAAATTAGGGATTTCCCTGCTCTTCCAGTGATTAAAAATCCACCTTCCAATTCAGGGGAGGCAGGTTTGATCCCTGGTTGGGGGAGTAAGATCCTACATGCCATGGAGCAGCCAAGCCCATCTGCCACAACTACTAACACTGCACACTGCATCTGGAGACAAACCTGGGTACTGCAATGAAAGATCTCACATGCCGCAACTAGGACCTGATGCCGCCAAAAATAAGCAATTAATGAAAGTAATTCCAAATCACTAACAAATTAAATTGCAGTGAAATAGGATTAGAAAGGTAACTCCTCTATGTAAGAAAAAGATCTCTGACCAAAACTTGCATATCACACTTAAAATGCAAAAACGCACTGTGAACTTTTTAGAGCCATCTTCAGAGTTTCCTCCATTGTAATAATCTCTTTGCAGTAACGCCATGACTTGGGAGTAGGTTGGAGAGTATTAATCTTGCTTCTATGTTTTCATGACCAGAACATGCACATCATAGTTTAAGGGCAGAAGCACTAGAGCTTGTAATGTCCTCATTACAGGACAAGATGGTTTGCCTCCTTGTTGGACTACAGTCGACACGATGTATACAGAAAGTACTTCAAATCAACAGGATAGAGCATAGATGTTTGTTAATATTTTTAGGAAAAGTACTTATTGAAAATAAGCACACTCAAGGAGACAAAATTAAGGAGGCTCCAAAGCCTTTTATAAGCGTATCTCCTGAGTGGATGAAGGGTATGAAGGGAAAAAATTAAACTGTTAGATTCATGGAAAACTTAAAGCATATATTTATGTTAGTTTGAAGTAAACAAGAACTTTACAACCATGATGGAAGTCAGAAAATTGGAAAAGAAATAAAATAAAGCAATTTATATTAAAGTAAAAGAAAAAAGAAAACTGGCTAAGAGTTTCTGAACAAATGTGACAGGGAGATGGTTAATATCTTCAATGTATAGAAAGCTCTTAACGGTCTCACACACATAGAAAATTAACTAGTGGTAACTAGTTGGGGGAGGGGAGTTGTTGTCAAACTATTGGGTATAACACAAGCTCAGTGATGTACTCAACATCATGGAGAATCTAGTCAGTATTTTATCATAACTACAAATGGAAAATAACCATTTAAAATTGTATAAAAAATAAAATTCTAAAAAAGCTTTTACAAATCAAGAAATAGATAAATATTCTTAAAGAAAACAGGAAGTTTATAGAAAAGGGATCACCAGTTGTCAGGAAACAGAAAAGAAACAGCAACGGCTTCTCACTAATCTTATTAGTTAAGCAACAATTGGTTTTTGGAAAAATTGAGTTAATGTAAGGTAATTAACTCAAGGCAGTAGAGAGAATGACAATTCAGATATAGGCTGTGGAATAGAATATTTTGAGTTAAAACACTTTCCTAACCCTTTCTAACTGCTAATCTCAGTCAACTTTCTCAATCTTCAATAACAACATTCATATGCAATGGAGGTGGCCTTTACGTGATCACTGGTTGAAGTAAATGATAAAATCATGAGCCCTCAAAACATGTGGAAACGTACTGAAGGACTGTATCTGTCTGTTCCTCTATCTCTTTATCCATGTCTCGAATCCATCTCTTTCTTTCTAATTATATTTTTATCTATGTTAAGAAAGGGTTTCCCAGGTGTCTCAGTGGTAAAGAATCTGCCCACCAATGCAAGAGATGCAAGACACACAGGTTCAATCCCTGAGTCAGGAAGATCCCCTGGAGAAGGAAATGGAAACCCACTCCAATATTCTTGACTGGAAAATTTCATGGACAAAGGAGCCTGGTGGGCTACAGTCCATGGGGTTGCAAAGAGTCAGAGATGACTGAGCAACTGAGCACATGTTAAGAAAGCATGGATTGGTGGCAAGAGAGAAAGAGACTTATGTTCAAAGATAGTGAAGTCACTAAAACTTGTGAAGATTTAAGTCTATTTTTATAGAGAATATTTAAGCCAAATATATATATATATATAACATATATAATAATAAAAAAAATGGGCTTCTCTTGTGGCTCAGCTGGTAAAGAATCTGCTTGCAATGTGGGAGACCTGGGTTCGATCCCTTAATTGGGAAGATCCTTTGGAGAAGGGTTGGGAAGATCCCCTGGAGAAGGGAAAGGCTACCCACTCCAGTATCTGGCCTGGAGAATTCCATGGACTGTGCAGTCCATGGGGTCGCAAAGAGTTGGACACGACTGAGTGACTTTCACTTCACTTCACATAATAAAATTAATAAAACTTGACTTAAAAATGACAAATAGCACAGTGAAGGCAGTTTGTTGGCTAGTCACCCAGGTAACTGATGGTATTCTCACACTAGGTAGACCCTGAAATCTTGGTGGTCTAGCAAGATTAAAGTCAATATTTTTCACTCATATCACACCTAGGTGTAACCATGCCATCTGGAGCATATGGCCTCCAAGGTTTCCATGGCAAAGGAAGAAAACAGGTTGAGGGGTCTGGGGTCTTTAACTTACCTCATTTTTTGGGCCCACATTCCATTAGATAGAATTTAGCAGTTTAGTCTTGACTCACCTCCAAAGGAGACGGGGGGCAAGCAGAGAAATCTGTGAAAATCAGATGAACATTATTGGTCTCTGCCTTTGACATAGTATAAATAGGCCCAGTGTTTCCTGGATGACACAGTTGCACTGTGAACTTTTTAAAACCATCTTCAGAGTTTGTTCCATTGTAATAATGCCTTTGCAATAACGTCATCACTTGGGAGATGGTTGGAGAGTATTGAGTTCTTCTATTTTCATAAAAGATTGTCAATCAGTAAAAATAACAGCACATCAACAATAATAACAGCAGACCTGCATTCTAGATCCGAGAATTTGAAAATATGTTTGCTTTCCAATTCTTACTTAAAGGTTAGCTGAAATAAGGAATATTTTTAAGTTAGTGTTTGGGAACTCTCCTTAAAAATATTTTAATTCTTGGATCAAGCAGAATAAATCTAAATGCCCTGAAAGTGAAAGTTGCTCAGTTAGGTCCGATTCTTGCGACCCGCATGGGGTTCTCCATGTAATTCCCCATGGAATTCTCCAGGCCAGAATACTGGAGTGGGTAGCCTTTCCCTTCTCCAGGGGGTCTTCCCAACCCAGGGATCGAACCCAGGTCTCCCACATTGCAGGCAGATTCTTTACCAGCTGAGCCACAAGGGAAGCCCTAAATGCCCTGAGACCCTCAATATTATTCCCTCCCCTCCCCCTGTCTCTCCACACCCTTCCAGACTACTTTCAGGGGATTGTACTTTGATTCCATGCCCAAAGGTCCTAATGAAATCTATCACTGTGTTTGCAATTTGTTTTGTATACGCAGTAACTTTCGGTGGTCCATGTGTGAACCTCCAAGTGAGAAATGTCTTTCAATACTGAGTTTTAAGAAAAAGTTGGCTTATTTTGAAGGGTGTTGTATTTTGTTCATTTTTCTGTATGTTTTCTCTTTTGCTTTGGCCACCAGGAAGCTCTGTCAAATTGTCGGATCAACTAACACAACCAGGACATGAAGGGCCACAAATAGGTATTGCACCATCCTCTCTCCCATGTTGATCTTTCATTTAGATTTGTGTTTTTGAGTCCTGAATTTTTATTTTTGTTTCTATTTCAGTATTATCACACATGTTTTATAGTCACCTTGAGTCCCAAACCCTAAATTCACCTTGGGGAATCAGTTAGCTCAGAAACTTCCAGGGGTGTTTATTGGAAGGACTCTTTTGATATAGAAAGTTGGTGCACATTTGATTATGAGGCCAAACTTTACAGAAAAGTATCAATTTCGTGGGTGTTCTTGTATGCATATTTTATTAAAGAACAAGACTGGGAAAAGGGGATGTTTACCTCACTTCAGTACTCTTGCCTGGAAAATCCCATGGACAGAGGAACCTGGTAGGCTGCAGTCCATGGGGTCGGGAAGAGTCGGACACAACTGAGTGACTTCACTTTCACTTTTCACTTTCATGCATTGGAGAAGGAAATGGCAACCCACTCCGGTGTTCTTGCCTGGAGAATCCCAGGGACGGGGAACCTGGTGGGCTGCCGTCTATGGGGTCGCACAGAGTTGGACACGACTGAAGTGACTCAGCAGCCGCATGGAAAGTGAAGAGATATGTGACAGCCAGTTTAATAAGGAACTGAAATAAATTATAGTGAGTCCTTTTAGACTCACACAGGGTTTATGTGTTCTTCTGTTCTAGAGGGAATGTTTTCTGTCTGGTTTATGAATTGCTACACTAATGGATGGGCAAATGAAGTACCTTGACTAGACTGTTAATCTCTCTATAAAGATCATGTGCATGAGTGTAAAGCAGAGGATTTGCCCATTTCTCAGAATATGGAATGTTATACATAGGGAAGTATTATAGAGGATGACCTAGTTTCCATGGCAACAACATTCATTATCTTTTCTCATTCTCTTCTAAGTTACCCAGTTTAACTGCCCTATCCCTTTCACCACACCTCCCCCTCATTACACACTTACCAGATCCTTTTCTGTTGCTATGTAGGCAGTAAAATAGCTTTCACAGCTGCCTGCTGAATGAAATGGGAAACACACACTCACACACACATGCACACTGAGAGTGTGTGTAAGGAGGAGAATTTCAGCAGTATTTCAGGATCAAGGGATGCAAGTGGCAGGTACGTGTTCTATATATATATTCTATATACATATACAGTGCATCCCCCTGGCACATTTTGCACAATAATGTGACCTGATTTGGGTGCACAGAGCTGCCATGTGTGTCGATTTGATGGAGTCTGGGCTCTCCTGACAGTGTGACAGGCTATTAATCACATGTGACCAAAATAGAACACAAAGGAGGCCATTCCTGTGTGGATCTTTTTCCCTTCCCTGAGTGGGAACAGGTGATTTGCTGAAATTCTTTGGCTTTGTATCCTGGTTTCTTTTTTTACTCTTTGTCTTTGTCTCACCCTTCTTCCTTACTGGAGGACTTCTCATTTAGAACTGCAAGGTAGGTGTGTTGCCTTGGGTGTGTGAGGTCATGAGGACCAAGTCAGTGGAATAAAGATAACATAAAAAACCCAGATGCTTATTTCACATCGACTTGTTTACTCCTAAGACCCATTGCAAGAATCATACAGCTTCATAATTATTATCTTAATGGCTTTGTCTTATTTAGGAGGATAAAGTAGGTAATAGTTAAGATTTATTACGTTTTTAATGGCCAAGTTTTGCTGATGGTTAGTACTTATCTTTGTATAATTTGCAAATATAGAATACTATCATATTTATTATGTTTTTACATGTCCTATTTCAAAGCAATCACATGATTTTCTGTTGGAAATTTCTAATGCAAGATAGTGAAACCTTAGGGTCAGAGTCTGCTGTCAAATGCCTTGTCTTGGGCAGAAATGGCATGGGTACTTGGTGTGTCCTGTCCTCTGCCAATGACGGGACATGGCCAACAGAATGTGGACTTGATTTTTTTGGTACTTCTGGTCCAAGGACATAAGATTGTTTTGGTTTCACTAGTCACTGTGCCTGAGGTTGGAGTGTGGAAACTGATAATGGGTCTGTGATAGGGAGCTTTTGAGGTAGGGGGTAAAGCCAGGGGAGCAGCATTCAACAATATTCTCAAGTACAGTCAGCAGATATTTTCTATAAAGAGCCAGACAGCTTTGCAGGTCCTACAGCTTCTGTTGCAACTATTCAGCTCTGCTGTTGTGGCATAAAAGCAGTCATAGATAATATATAAATGAATGGACATGGCTGTGTTCCAATAAAACTTTATTTATAGAACTGGAAAGTTGGCCCTGTTTGACTCACAGGACATAGTTTGCTGACCCATGTTTTTTAAACTGTACCAAATAGATAGTAGCTACTGAGATATGGGGGTCAAATAAGAAGGATGGGTTGAATGACAAATCTAGCCAGTAGTGGTAAAAATTGACAATTAAGTGGTGTTTACTAGATGCTAGTCACTATTCTAAGTGTTTTACATTCATTAACTCATTGCATCTTTATAACAACAACCCCATGATATAAGTACTGTCTTCCTTGCTGGGAAACATGGAGGTTATATAATATCCCCAAGATCACATGGATAGTGAGCGGCAGGACCGGGATTCAAACCCAGGTTCTGAAATCCAAATCAAGTTCCAAGATCCAGGCTGTACACCACTGTGGTTTATCACCTTGCATGGCTGAGCTGACAAGAGAGAGGAGGTCAGGAGGAACTCTGGAGATGAGTGCCGTAGACTTTATATTATCTCAGAATGTACATAAGGTTGCATTTGAAAGGCCAGAATGGGATGGACAGGCTGTACATTGACTATGCACAATGGGACTGCAGAAGGTTGGAGACTGAGGGAAAATCTCCACCCTGACATTAACTTTCTTGGAGTGTGAAATATATCATACATGAGAGAGTGTATATATGTGATGGATGTAAGGAATGATAGTAAAACACACTTGAACCCACCATTCCACTTTTAGAAACAGGTCATTTATCAAGACCAAAGAAGCTCCCTGAGCCGCCTAGTCTGATTCTGTTCTTGTCTCCTTCCAAAATAGCTCATGATTCTCCATTTTAATTAATATTTACCTTGCTTTTCTTTATGATTTTATGACATATGTGTATAATCCAAACAGTATGCTATTTACTTTTGTCTTTTATATGAATGGAATCATACTGCTTCAGTGATTTTTTTTTCAGTGATTTTTTCTTTCAGCATTAAATCTTTGAAGTTTGTACACCTTGCTAAATCTAATGGTAATTCATTTCCGTTACTCGATAACACTCCATTGTATGAATATAATCCAGTTTATTTATTCATCCTGTTAATGGGCATCAGGTTTGCTTTAAGTTTTAGTCTGCTTAGGGTGATGCGACTGCAAATATGTCAATATGTTTTTTGTATTATAGAGCACAAATGCAAGAATTTCTTTAGGAAATATTTTTATGAGTGGAATTCCTTTCCCATAGGCTGTGAACATGCTGAGCTTTAAGAGGTAACACCACATTATTTTTTAAAGTGATTGTACCAATTTCTCTGTTCACCAGCAGTGTCTGAGGGTTGGTAAGACTCTGCATCCTGGCTAACCCTTCATGTTGCTGGGTGAGTGGATTTGTGGTTTTAACTTACATTCCCCTAATAGCACTTGAAAGATTTCTCAGGTTTTATTATTTTTGCTTTCACGCTCTTCCTAGTCACTCTGTGCGTGTGTGTGTGCTCAGTGGTGTCTGACTCTTTGTGACCCTATGGACTGAAGCCTGCCAGGTTCCTCTGTCCATGAATTTCCCAGAATACTGGGAATACTGGAGTGGGCTGCCGTTTTCTCCTCCAGAGGATCTTGCTGACCGTGTCTCCTGCATCTCCTGCATTGGCAGGTGAATTCTTTACCCCTTGAACCAATAGACAAATATATACTTCCAAGGCTGATGGACTCTTGCAACTCACTACAGATGCCTTTTTATCTCCTCATGCTAGTAGGGTTGGTGAATGAGCAACCCCAGCACAGAAATACCCTCTCAGGATCCGGATGGATAAATCTGTGTCTCCACATCAATCAAAATCCATTCATTCTTCTGGATTTTGGAGGCAGAGGGATTCAGGCTTATTCACACACCATTCCCACCACAAACTAGTGGAGATAGCTTAGGCAAAGTTATACCACTTCTGGAAACTCAGTTGCCTCAGTAATAATATGAGCATAATAGCATCTCCCTATGCTGGATGTTGTCTGTTGATTTTAAGTTCTTCCTTGTTTTATGGGGCTAGAAGGCTGAAAACTCTATTTTCCAGGCTCCTTTGGTCAATAGAGTTCTGGTTTGGATCCTGCCAATGCAAGACACTCAGGCAGACCCGGGAGGCTGAGAGGAGGAGAGCCATTCACTCCCCTCTGCCTGTTTGGGGTGACCACGTGAACATACAATGGACACGATGCTCGCAGTGACTTGCAGGTGAACTTCCAGACACCTTGACTTCAGTGTGACACATGAGATGAGAGCATGAGGTAAGATCATTGGTAGGGGCTTCCTGTGACTCAAGTATTTTCTGATTTCAAAGTCAACAATGGTTCTCACTGACCCTCATTCCCTTGATTAAGAATTTCTGTATTAACTCCCTTTCTGCTAAAATACCTAGAGTGGCTCTATTCGTCTGTCTGAACTCTGACTGATATGCACTTCTTTATACTACCTAACTGCTTCAGGCTGTTGTGAAAATGAAATGAAATCATATACTGCACCTAGTATGAGCCTGGCACATAGGTGGGTGCTTTATAAGCAAGGGGAAGAAAGGCACCATCTTTATTTCAAAGAGGATCATCTCTCACTTTGAAAAGAAACAAAAAATGCATAGAGCATGATGAAGGATCTTGCTTCAGACAGCAGAAAGAGACCTTGGGTAAACCTTCATTTAAAACTTTGTTTCCACGACACCTGGGCCAGGCCTCTCACACTGCTGCTCTAGCATGCCAAAGCTGCTGGAGACTCCCCAATGTCTAGAAGCCAGCATTGCATGCCGTTGGCCAGGTTCGGTCTCCACCAGGTGTGTTGGAATGCCAGCATCCCTCCCTAACTGTGGTGGTGACTTTCTTTATGATGTTCATACTGAAGCTCATTAAAACATCCCTGCCCAGAATTATCCCTGCATCAAAACCCTGGCGATACCTGCCGGGAAATTTTCTAAACAATTTTCTAAGTTGAGTCAATGAAAAGACACCACCTCCCTCCATACCACTGAAGCATCATCTGGAAGCAATCAATGCAGCTATGGCTTCCGTTCATTTTTCCACTGGCCTCATGCAGGTTTGAAATAGGCCACACTGCGACTGGTTCACAATCAGAAATGCTCGCTTCCAAGGGCTCCTTTGCTTCCGTGTTTTGACATTTTCAGAGTTCTTCATGAACAACTTCAGAAAAGCTGCCAGGCTGCCAATCAAATCCTATCTGACTTCAGAGTTCTGAATTCTTTATTTTTATTTTTTTTAAGATCATTTTTTTTTTCTTTCTTTCTTTCTTTTTTTTTTTTTTACACTGTTGGAAGAAATACTCCCCTGGGAGAGGATGTCACCCTCTCCCTTTCTCAGCACCAGTGAAACCGATCCTAATCTCCATCTTCTCCAGGTGAAACCTGCTTTTGTTGTCCTCCAGAGTCTCCTTTCTGATTCCTTTCTTCTCCTTTAGGAGTCCCTACCCACTTCAGAGATTCGGGGTTCTTGAGTGAAGTTACGTTATTGTGCCCCTTACGACAGACATCATTACAAAATATATTTATTTATTTATTTCGCTGTACTGGGTCTTAGTTGTAGCATGTGGGATTTTTAGTTGCAGCATGTAAACTTTTAGTTGAAGCATGTGGGATCTAGTTCCATGACCAGGGATCGAACCCCAGCTGCCTGCATTGAAAGCACAGAGTCTTAGCCACTGGACCCAGGGAAGTCCCCAGACATCTGCATTTTAAGGCCTGTGTCCTCTGGTGTGGAAAGCTCTGTTTACTCACACATTCAACACATGTATAAGTGCCTTGGGTGTAGTGGGCACTGTGATAGGTAGTATGGACAGGACAGAGCATGCCTTCCTGTTCTCCAGGAGGTTAATAGGAAAGATATCTCTGGGGCAGTGCCAGCTGGATGGTGGGAGCTCAGGCTTGGGAGGTCAGTGTGATCAGGGAACGCATGGGCTTGATGGGAGGAGACTCAGGCAAAGCAGGGCGGCAGTCCACATGGGAAACACTTCATGAGATATCCATGTGACCTTTCCAGCTCAGGGTCACGTGGGCAGCAAATGTGGGGTGGCTTCGTCTGATAGCCTAGCTGCAAGACAGCCTCATCCTGAAGGAGCTGAGTGGTGGGCTCTTTGGAAGCCAGGGGGAGGGGGCTCGCACTGTGAGGCTGTGGGAGGGAGAGCTGAGACCAGGTGGGTGGGGAGCGATGTGTGGCCAGTCTTTGCTTCAGAACAAGGCAAGCTCTTCTTGGGTGCACATCATGTCAGCAGAGGGCACCAGGGGGCAGGGGCCTGTTGGTTTGTTAATCTGTGTTTCTGCAGTTGCGGTAAAGCATTTTCTCAGAAATGGAATCCAATCCCGTGCCCAGTTTTCAGCTCAGTGCAAGTCAAAAGCAACGATGTGTGCTATGTCCTCTGCGTCTTATCTCTGGAGTTTGGTATTTATTGCTTAGTGTTTTGAGAATACCTTCTTTATGGGGTATTTGCAGGGGAAACTAGTTAGGCAGTTTTCTATTTCAGAGCCATCTCATTTCCTGGCAAAATACCTCCATCTTTTCCTACTATCTTTTAAGGCAGGAATCAAGGGTGGTCATTTTCTTTTTATATCAGGGAGAATGTTTGGATTGTGTTAAGGGAAATGGAATACATTTGGTCTTGCCTTTCATATCCCTTTGTGGTTTTTTTCTCATTTGTGAAATGGAACTGGTGCTTTCCATGTCAGAGGGTGATTGTCAATACATAATGAGATAATGGATCTGCAAAGACTTCTAGACTCCAGCATCAGGCTGGCTCCAAACAGAGGAGGTCCCTTGGTTCCAGGAACATGCCAGAGCTTTGTCCAATGGGTGTGTTGGGGCAGGGGGTGAAGGTGATAAATAGGTTTACTCCAGCCCTCACGGAGTCCAAGGACAATCCTGTACAAAGAAAGTCCTGCAGGCAATCTAAATCCATATGTTGTGTGACAAAAACTGTGTACTAGAAACAGGGATATAGAAGCGGGCCTGGCTGAGGGTGGGAAGTGCTAACAGTGTGCTTGGTGGGAAGGCCTGCTGTGCCAGATGCCATTCTTTTAGTTCTGCAAGTGTTTAGTTCTTAACTTTGTCTGCTGTATTTCTGTGGTGGGTATTGCTGTTCTCATTCTAGAAAACTCTGTCCTAGTTGCCCAGTGGTGGAATATGCATTTGAGGCTAGATAGGTCGGATGCTCAAATCCACTGTCTTTCTTTTGCATGGTCTGTATGTATCTGCTGCTGTCTCAAGGGAAAGAAGCCTGTATTGCTACTTAAAGGAGCCTACAGTTGTCACTGTTCCCATGCGCCTTTTTGTCGTGGAAGCAGGAAGCACAGGAGGCCTTGCTAATGGCTGAGGGCCACAGGCACCTGGCTCATGTATCTGGCAACAGAGTGACGTTGAGCATCTTTTCCTGTGTCTGTTGGCCACTTGTATGTCTTCTTTGGAAAAGTGTTCAGGTTTTCTGCCCGTTTTTCAAGCAGACTGTTTGTTTTTTGATGTTGAGTCATAAGAGTTCTTTGTATGTTTTGGATATTAACTCCTTATCAGATATATCATTTGCAAATATCTTCTCTCATTCAGAGGGCGGCCTTTTTGTTTTGTCAATAGTTTGCTGCACAAAAGCTTCTTCATTTGAAGGAGTCCCTGTTGTTTGTCTTTATTTCCCTTGCCCGAGGAGACATATCCAAAAAATATTGCTCAAGGTGATGTCTTCTGGGAGTTTATAGTTTCAAGTCTTACATTTAAATATTTAACCCATTTTGAGTTTATTTTTGTATATCCTGTGAGGTAGTAGCCCAGTTTGATTATTTTATATGTAGTTTTCCCAGCACCAGTTAATTAAGAGGCTGTCTTTCCCCCATTATATATTCTTGCCTCCTTTGTCATAGACTAATTGACTATATAAGAGTACATTTTTTCTGGATCCTCTATTGTGGTCCATTGATTTATGTGTCTGTTTTTGTGCCAGTCAGTCAGTCAGTTCAGTCGCTCTGTCCTGTCCAACTCCTTGCGACCCCATGGACTGCATCACACCAGGCCTCCCTGTCCATCACCAACTCCTGGAGTCTACCCAAACTCATGTCCATTGAGTCAGTGATGCTATCCAGCCATCTCATCCTCTGTCATCTCCTTCTGCTCCTGCCTTCAATCTTTCCCAGCATCAGGGTCTTTTCCAGTGAGTCAATTCTTCGCATCAGGTAGCCACAGTATTAGAGTTTCAGCTTCAACATCAGTTCTTCCAATGAACACTCAGGACTGAACTCCTTCAGAATGGACTTGTTGGATTGCCTTGCTGTCCAAGGGACTCTCAAGAGTCTTCTCCACACCACAGTTCAAAAGCATCAATTCTTCAGCAGTCAGCTTTCTTTAGAGACCAACTCTCACATCCATACATGACTACTGGAAAAGCCATAGCCTTGAGACAGACCTTGGTTGGCAAAGTGATGTCTCTGCTTTTTAAGATGCTGCCTAGGTTGGTCATAACTTTCCTTCCAACAAGTAAGCGTCTTTTAATTTCATGGCTGCAGTCACCATCTGTAGTGATTTTGGAGCCCTCCAAAATAAAGTCTGCCACTGTTTCCACTGTTTCCCCATCTATTTGCCATGAAGTAATGGGACCAGATGCCATGATCTTAGTTTTCTGAATGTTGAGCTTTAAGCCAACTTTTTCAGTCTCAGAGCTCTTTCATTTTCAAGAGGCTCTTTAGTTCTTCTTCACTTTCTGCCATAAGGGTGCTGTCATCTGCATATCTGAGGTTATTGATATTTCTCCTGGCAATCTTGTGCTTCATCCAGCCCAGCGTTACTCATGATGTATTCTGCAAATACCAGTACCATACTGTTTTGACTACTGTAGTTTTGTAATATAGTTTGAAACCAGGACTCACAATTCATCCAGCTGTCTTATTTCTTAAGATGGTTTTGGCTATTTGGGATCTTTTGTTTTTCCATATTCTAAAATTTGAATTATTTATTCGAATTCTATGAAGGATACTATTGGTGTTTTGTTAGGGATTGCCTTCAATCTATAGATATCCCTGGGCAGTATGGTCATTTTTAACAGTGTTTATTCTAACAATCCATGAAAATGGTATTATCTTTTTCCATGTGTGTGTATCATCTTGAATTTCTTTCATCAGTGTCTTATAGTTTTCTGAGTACAAGTCTTTTACCTCCTTGGTTAGATTTATTCTTAGGTATTTTATTCTTTCTGATGCAGTTGTAAAAATTAGAGAGGATTCCAATCATGCAGAATAAATAATAACAATATGGTAATATAGTACTCCTACTTCTTCAATATTATGATATAAAAAACCTATTCATATCCTGAAAATGCCCTAAAATAATTAGAACTTCATATATTAAATGTGTAGATTAACTATTATAGGGGACTTTGGCCTCAAGCAAATAGACTTCCAGTTTTTCTTCAACAAAAATAAAACTTATTTGGAATCAACCAAGAATGTCTGTTCATGGTTTATAATCATGGTGAGTCACTTGCAATTCCCCTGCAAAAATGAAGAGAATTTTATATAGGGGAAAGGAAGCTGAGGGCCTGTGCTGACTTTTTAATGTATACCATGTGCCTTGGGCCCATGCTAAACACACATCCTTTGTGCTGATAAAATCTGGGAAGACACACCTATACCAGTGCATTCAACTTTAAAAGGCACTAAGTCAATTACCATATCATATTTTCTGCTCTATCCTTGAGGCAAGGGTCATATTTCTGTGCACTGAGTTTCACAAACTCTAGGCCACATTTATTAGGCTTAAAGGTCCGGGCTCCTCAACTTGAGTCTGCATACTTGAGTGAGTGAGGAAAACCACCCCATTAGTTATTTCCCTTGCTCCGTTCAGGGAAAAGACTTCCCCAGAAAGTCTCTAGCTTATCTTGTGTTTTTTTTTTTAGGGATTAAAGAGTTAGTGTGGAAGGCTCTGTCAGGGTACAGCGGGGAGGATAGTTAGCATCTTGACTTTTCCCTAGTCTAACTGTCTTTGAAAAATTCAGAAGCCTTCCCATAGATAACCTAGTTTTATTTCTGTCTTCTTTATACCTCCTTCCTGGGATCAGCAATCCCAAAACCAGGTTTGGAAGTTGGGCTTCAGTGAGGGAAGACTTGGGTTAAATTGACCCTGATTCCCTGGATGGTCCCTGATTGATTAATTACTGTTTAGGGATATTGTGATTATTAAATAAGCAGTTATAGGCAGAATAGAGACTGCAGAACAGAGAAAAAAATGCTGTTGATGTTCTCCTCTGTGCTCCTTGATTCCACTGCTTGTTACAGACATTTGGGTGGGATCTGAGAATTTAGATATTTCAACCATTTGAAACACTAGTAAGAATAATTTTTGAAAGAATTAATCCTGAGGAAATTAGACAAGTAATTCCCTTTTGAGAGGGCACTGAGAGGCCACAAGAAGGAAATATTTCACCGAAGTCTTAATGGCACTTAGCTTGTGAAATAGCCAACCAGATTCTGAGAAATGTCTGCAAAGTTCTAAAACTTCCTGTTGGAACTTAGTTAACATATATCCCTAACTCCAAAAAGAACTCCTAGGAGATACTCTAAAAGAGCCCTGCTTAGTGCTTACACTGTCCTCCCCTGAGCTCACAAACTTTTTATGTAACAGATGAAAACCAAGCATTTTGCTGATGCTCCAGCAGCATGACATGGCTTTACGGCAGCCAGGCATCTGCAAAATGTCTAGAAAAGCAAGTGTTTACCATCATCTCCTTTCTTTCTGGCCTCTAATTTATTGTCAGAGAAGTATAAAGTGGATTTTTTAAAGTGTCACCATGCTGTAGAAAGAGATTGAAGGAAGATAGATTTGGGAGAGTAGAGTTTGCTGTAGGAGGGAATCTAGGTCCCAGAAGGAAAGGCATGTGGCTGATGTCAGAACCTGTACAGTCTCCCTGAGTAGAGTGGAAGCTTCCAGTTTGTAAAGAGCCACAGTACCAGCAGTAATTACTGAGCAACTACTTTGCGCTTGCTTTTTAATGAATTCTTTCATTCAAATGTTAACTAATGTATGAGTTGGTTATTAAAAGCATTCCATTTTTAAAAATTTATTTTTATTGAAACTTAATTTACAATGTTGTGCTAGTTTCTGCTGTACAGGAAAGAGAATCAGTTATATGTATATATACATGTATCTACTCTTTTAAAAAATTCTTTTCCCATGTAGGTCATTACGGAGTATTGAGAAGAATTCCCTGTGCTATACAGTAGGTTCTTATTAGTTATCTGTTTTATATGTAGTAGTGTATATATGTCAATGCCAGTCTCCCAAATTATCTCCTCCCTTCCCCTCCCCACCCCATAACCCTAAATTTGCTTTCTACATCTGAGACTCTATTTGTTTTGTAAATAGGTTTCATTTGTAACATTTGTTTTCAGTTTCACCTGAAAGCAATATCGTTTTTGTTTGTTTTTCTGACTTCACTAAGATGACAGTCTCTAGATCCATCTGTGTTGCTGCAAGTGGCATTGTTCCCTTCTTTTTGTGGCTGAGTAAGGCTTCACTGTGTGTGTGTACCGCGTCTTCTTTATCCATTCCTCTGTCAATGGTCTGTTTTTCTAAGTGGGGAAGTAATCTTCCTAAGGTTACACAGCTGTGAAGTGCTAGAGTCAGAATTTGAACCTGTGATCATCCAGACTCCAAGTTGTGGAAAAGCTGAAAAGGAAAACAGATGTTCCAAAAATTCACTAACCCTATGTTATAAATTTAATAGTGTCCCCCGACCCCAATTCATATTTACAAGCCTTAACCCCTAATGTGATGTATTTGTAGATGGCCTTTAAAGAGGTAATTAATGTCACATGAGGTCATAGGGGTGGGGCCTGAAGTCAACAGGACTAATATCCTCGTAAGAAGAGGAAGAGACACCAGTAGCATGCACGTACAGAGAAAAGGCAGAGTCAGGACACAGTGGGAAGGTGGACAGCTATAAGCCAAGGAGAGAAGCCTCAGGAGACACTCAACCTGCCAAGTCCTTGATCTTCCAGAACTGTAAGAAACAGATTTATATTATTGAAGCTACCCAATCTGTGATATTTCACTATGCTGGCCCTTAGCACGGAGAAGGCAATGGCACCCCACTCCAGTACTCTCGCCTGGAAAATCTCATGGACGGAGGAGCCTGGTAGGCTGCAGTCCATGGGGTCACTGTGAGTTGGGCACGACTAAGCGACTTCACTTTCACTTTTCACTTTCATGCGTTGGAGAAGGAAATGGCAACCCACTCCAGTGTTCTTGCCTGGAGAATCCCAGGGACGGGGGAGCCTGGTGGGCTGCCATCTATGGGGTCGCACAGAGTTGGACATGACTGAAGTGACTTAGCAGCAGCAGCAGCAGCAGCAGCCCTTAGCAAACCACTACACCCCACCATCTTTGTGAGTGGAACACTTCGCCATTCCTTGACTTTGAATTTATTCATGTCATTTATTTTGGTCCACAGAACGTTAGCAGACCTGATGTGAATAGAGGCTTAAGAGACATCTGTGTTTTGGCTTGTTCTCTTGTGCCTGTGCTAGTGCCATAAGAAAGACATTCCTTTGAGCTGGTCCAAGGGAGGATGAGAGACCTGTGGGGTAGGGCCTTGCAGCTTAAAGCATAGCCACCTGGCTGAACCCAGTCTAAGTCAGTCAACTCTAAGATGCTGCAATTTGAAGCCAAATCACCCGAACTGACTTCCATACTCATGACAGCAGATGATCATTGTCTTAAGCTCCTGAGTTTTGTTAGGCAGCATTATGGTGGCAATAGCTAACTATCACATTAGTCAAAGATCAGACTAGGCAACTTCACATAATTTTTGAATGGTAGCTTCTCTGGCCATTTATTAGGGGTGGGGATGGAAGGATATATGGAGAGAAGGCAGACAAATGGCAGCTCTAATAATTCTGTCAACTCCTGAATTTAAAAAGAGAAGTTATATTTATCTAGGAATATGTATAAAGTGAAATTGAACTGTTATTTTCCACTTATCCAGGACAATATTTGTTGTTCAGCTGCTAAGTCATGTCCGACTCTTTGCAACCCTGTGGACTACAGCAGGTGAGGCTCCTTGTCCTTCACCATCTCCCAGAGCTTGCTCAAACTCATGTCCATTGAGTTGGTGATGCCATCTAACCATCTCATCCTGTCATCCCCTTCTCCTCCTTCCTTCTGTCTTTCGCAGCATCAGGGTCTTTTCTAATGAGTCAACTCTTGACATCAGGTGGCCAAAGTATTGGCACTTCAGCTACAGCATCAGTCCTTCCAGTGAATATTCAGGATTGACTTCCTTTAGGAGGGCCTGGGTGGATCTCCTTGCAGTCCAAGGGACTCTGAAGAGTCGTCTCCAATACCACACAAAAGCATTAATTTTTCAACACTCAGCTTTCTTTATGGTCCAACTCCTCACATCCATGTATGACTACTGGAAAAACCATAGCTTTGATTCTACAGACTTTGTTGGCAAAGTAATGTCTCTTCTTGTTAACATGTTGTCTAAGTTGGTCATAGCTTTTCTTCCAAGGACCAAGCATCTTTTAATTTCATGGCTGCTGTCACTGTCCACAGTGATCTTGGAGCCCAAGAAAATAAAGTCTGTCAATGTTTCCCCATCTATATGTCATGCAATGATGGGACTGGATGCCATGATCTTGGTTTTTTGAATGTTGAGTTTTAAGCCAGCTTTTTTGCACTCCTCTTTCACCTTCATCAAGAGGCTCCTTAGTTCCTCTTCACTTTCTGCCATAGCGGTCGTATCATCTGCATATCTGATATTTCTTCCAGCAATCTTGATTCCGCTTGTGCTTCAGCCTGGCATTTTTCATGATGTACTCTGCATATAAGTTAAATAAGCAGAGTGACAGTATGCAGTCTTGATGTACTCCTTTCCCAATTTGGAAACAGTAGTTCCACGTCCAGTTCTGACTGTTGCTTCTTGACCTGCATACAGGTTTCAAAGGAGGCAGGTAAGGTGTTCTGGTATTCTCATCTCTTTAAGAATTTTCCACAGTATGTTGTGATCCACACAGTCAAAGACTTTAGTGTAGTCAATGAAGCAAAAGTAGATGATTTTATGGAATTTGCTCACTTTTTCTATGATCTAGCAGATTTTGGCAATTTGATCTCTGGTTCCTCTTCTTTTTCTAAATCGAGCTTGAACACCTGGAAGTTCTCGGTTCACATACTGTTGAAGACTAGCTTGGAGATATTTGAGCATTACTTTGGTAGCGGTGAGATGAGTGCAATTGTGCAGTAGTTTGAACATTCTTTGGCATTGCGTTTCTTTGGGATTGGAATGAAAACTGACCTTTTACCATCCTGTGGCCACTGCTGAGTTTTCCAAATTTGCTGACATATTGAATGCAGTGCTTTCACAGGATCATCTTTTAGGATTTGAGATAGTTTAGTGGGAATTTCATCACCTCCACTAGTTTTATTATCATTATTTTTTATTCTTATAATTATTCTTTTATTTATTTATATTACTTTACAATATTGTATTGGTTTTGCCATACATCAACATGAATCCTCCACGGGTGCACACATGCTCCCCATCCTGAACCTCCCTCCCACCTCATTCTCTGTACCATCCCTCTGGGTCATCCCAGTGCACCAGCCATGAGCATTCTGTATCATGCATCGAACCTGGACTGGTGATTCATTTCATATATGATATTATACATGTTTCAATACCATTCTCCAAAATCATCCTACCCTTCCCCTCTCCCACAGAGTCCAAAAGACTGTTCTATACTGTCTCTTTTGCTGTCTCACATACAGGGTTATCATTATCATCTTTCTAAATTCCATATATATGCGTTAGTATACTGTATTGGTGTTTTTCTTTCTGGCTTACTTCACTCTGTATAATCGGCTCCAGTTTCATCCACCTCATTAGAACTGATTCAAATGAATTCTTTTTAATGGCTGAGTAATACTCCATTGTGTATATGTACCACAGCTTTCTTATCCATTCATCTGCTGATGGACATCTAGGTTGCTTCCATGTCTTGGCTATTATAAACAGTGCTGTGATGAACATTGGGGTACACGTGTCTCTTTCAATTCTGGTTTCCTTGGTGTGTATGCCAAGCAGTGGGATTGCTGGGTCATAAGGCAGTTCTATTTCCAGTTTTTTAAGGAATCTCCACACTGTTCTCCATAGTGGCTGTACTAGTTTGCATTCCCACCAACAGTGTAAGAGGGTTCCCTTTTCTCCACACCCTCTCCAGCATTTATTGCTTGTAGACTTTTGGATCGCAGCCATTCTGACTGGTGTGAAATGGTACCTCATTGTGGTCTTGATTTGCATTTCTCTGATAATGAGTGATGTTGAGCATCTTTTCATGTGTTTGTTAGCCATCCGTATGTCTTCTTTGGAGAAATGTCTGTTTAGTTCTTTGGCCCATTTTTTGATTGGGTCGTTTATTTTTCTGGAATTGAGCTGCATGAGTTGCTTGTATATTTTTGAGATTAGTTGTTTGTCAGTTGCTTCATTTGCTATTGTTTTCTCCCATTCAGAAGGCTGTCTTTTTACCTTGCTTATAGTTTCCTTTGTTGTGCAGAAGCTTTTAATTTTAATTAGATCCCATTTGTTTATTTTTGCTTTTATTTCCAGTATTCTGGGAGGTGGATCATAGAGGATCCTGCTGTGATTTATGTCGGAAAGTGTTTTGCCTATGTTCTCCTCTAGGAGTTTTATAGTTTCTGGTCTTACGTTTAGATCTTTAATCCATTTTGAGTTTATTTTTGTGTGTGGTGTTAGAAAGTGATCTAGTTTCATTCTTCTACAAGTGGTTGACCAGTTTTCCCAGCACCACTTGTTAAAGAGATTGTCTTTACTCCATTGTATATTCTTGCCTCCTTTGTCGAAGATAAGGTGTCCATAGGTGTGTGGATTTATCTCTGGGCTTTCTATTTTGTTCCATTGATCTATATTTCTGTCTTTGTGCCAGTACCATACTGTCTTGATGACTGTGGCTTTGTAGTAGAGCCTGAAGTCAGGCAGGTTGATTCCTCCAGTTCCATTCTTCTTTCTCAAGATTGCTTTGGCTATTCGAGGTTTTTTGTATTTCCATACAAATCTTGAAATTATTTGTTCTAGTTCTGTGAAAAATACCGCTGGTAGCTTGATAGGGATTGCATTGAATCTGTAGATTGCTTTGGGTAGTATACTCATTTTCACTATATTGATTCTTCCGATCCATGAACACGGTATATTTCTCCATCTATTAGTGTCCTCTTTGATTTCTTTCATCAGTGTTTTATAGTTTTCCATATATAGGTCTTTAGTTTCTTTAGGTAGATATATTCCTAAGTATTTTATTCTTTTCGTTGCAATGGTGAATGGAATTGTTTCCTTAATTTCTTTTTCTACTTTCTCATTATTAGTGTATAGGAATGCAAGGGATTTCTGTGTGTTGATTTTATATCCTGCAACTTTACTATATTCATTGATTAGCTCTAGTAATTTTCTGGTGGAGTCTTTAGGATTTTCTATGTAGAGGATCATGTCATCTGCAAACAGTGAGAGTTTTACTTCTTCTTTTCCAATTTGGATTCCTTTTATTTCTTTTTCTGCCCTGATTGCTGTGGCCAAAACTTCCAGAACTATGTTGAATAGTAGCGGTGAAAGTGGGCACCCTTGTCTTGTTCCTGACTTTAGGGGAAATGCTTTCAGTTTTTCACCATTGAGGATAATGTTTGCTGTGGGTTTGTCATATATAGCTTTTATTATGTTGAGGTATGTTCCTTCTATTCCTACTTTCTGGAGAGTTTTTATCATAAATGGATGTTGAATTTTGTCAAAGGCCTTCTCTGCATCTATTGAGATAATCATATGGCTTTTATTTTTCAATTTGTTAATGTGGTGAATTACATTGATTGATTTGCGGATATTGAAGAATCCTTGCATCCCTGGGATAAAGCCCACTTGGTCATGGTGTATGATCTTTTTAATGTGTTGTTGGATTCTGATTGCTAGAATTTTGTTAAGGATTTTTGCATCTATGTTCATCAGTGATATTGGCCTGTAGTTTTCTTTTTTGGTGACATCTTTGTCAGGTTTTGGTATTAGGGTGATGGTGGCCTCATAGAATGAGTTTGGAAGTTTACCTTCCTCTGCAATTTTCTGGAAGAGTTTGAGTAGGATCAGTGTTAGCTCTTCTCTAAGTTTTCAGTAGAATTCAGCTGTGAAGCCAGCTGGACCTGGGCTTTTGTTTGCTGGAAGATTTCTGCTTACAGTTTCAATTTCTATGCTTGTAATGGGTCTGTTAAGATTTTCTATTTCTTCCAGGTTCAGTTTTGAAAAGTTGTACTTTTCTAAGAACTTGTCCATTTCTTCCAAGTTGTCCATTTTACTGGCATATAATTGCTGATAGTAGTCTCTTATGATCCTTTGTATTTCTGTGTTGTCTGTTGTGATCTCTCCATTTTCATTTCTAATTTTATTGATTTGATTTTTCTCCCTTTTTTCCTTGATGAGTCTGGCTAATGGGTTGTCAATTTTATTTATCCTTTCAAAGAAGCAGCTTTTGGCTTTGTTGATTTTTGCTATGGTCTCTTTCGTTTCTTTTGCATTTATTTCTGCCCTAATTTTTAAGATTTCTTTCCTTCTACGAACTCTGGGGTTCTCCATTTCTACTTTGTTTCTTGATGAGTCTGGCTAATGGTTTGTCAATTTTATTTATCCTTTCAAAGAACCAGCTTTTGGCTTTGTTGATTTTTGCTATGGTCTCTTTTGTTTCTTTTGCATTTATTTCTGCCCTAATTTGTAAGATTTCTTTCCTTCTACTAACCCTGGGGTTCTTCATTTCTTCCTTTTCTAGTTGCTTTAGGTGTAGAGTTAGGTTATTCATTTGACTTTTTTCTTGTTTATTGAGGTATGCCTGTATTGCTATGAACCTTCCCATTAGCACTGCTTTTACAGTGTCCCACAGGTTTTGGGTTGTTGTGGTTTCATTCGTTTCTATGCATATTTTGATTTCTTCTGTGATTTGTTGGTTATTCAGCCGTGTGTTGTTCAGCCTCCATATGTTGGAATTTTTAATAGTTTTTCTCCTGTAATTGAGATCTAATCTTACTGCATTGATGTCAGAAAAAAATTCTTGGAATGATTTCAATTTTTTTGAATTTGCCAAGGCTAGATTTATGGCCCAGGATGTAATCTATCCTGGAGAAGGTTCCATGTACACTTGAGAAAAAGTGAAATTCATTGTTTTGAGATGAAATGTCCTATAGATATCAATTAGGTCTATTGTATCATTTAAAGTTTGTGTTTTCTTGTTAATTTTCTGTTTAGTTATCTATCCATAGGAGTGAGTGGGGTATTAAAGTCTCCCACTGTTATTGTGTTATTGTTAATTTCCCCTTTCATATTTGTTAACATTTGTCTTACATATTGTGGTCCTAATTTGTTGGGTGCATATATATTTATAATTGCTATATCTTCTTTTTGGATTGATCCTTTGATAATTATGTAGTGTCCTTCTTTGTCTCTTTTCACAGCCTTTGTTTTAAAGTCTATTTTACCTGATATGAGTGTTGCTACTCATGCTTTCTTTTGGTCTCTATTTGCATGGAATATCTTTTCCCAGCCATTCACTTTCAGTCTGTATGTGTCCCCTGTTTTGAGGTGGGTTTCTTGTAGACAGCAAATATAGGGGTCTTGTTTTTGTATCCATTCAGTCAGTCTTTGTTTTTTGATTGGGGCATTCAACCATTTACATTTAATGTAATTATTGATAAGTATGATCCCGTTGCCATTTACTTTATTGTTTTGGGTTCGGGTTTGTACGCCCTTTTTGTGTTTCCTGTCTAGAGAATATCCTTTAGCATTTGTTGGAGAGCTGGTTTGGTGGTGCTGAATTCTCTCAGCTTTTGCTTATCTGTAAAGCTTTTGATTTCTCCTTCATATTTGAATGAGATCCTTGCTGGGTACAGTAATCTGGGCTGTAGGTTATTTTCTTTCATCACTTTAAATATGTCTTGCCATTCCCTCCTGGCCTGAAGCATTTCTATTGAAAGATCTGCAGTTATCCTTATGGGAATCCCCTTGTGTGTTATTTGTTGTTTTCCCCCTGCTGCTTTTAATATTTGTTCTTTGTGTTTGGTCTTTGTTAATTTGATTAATATGTGTCTTGGGGTGTTTCACCTTGGGTTTATCCTGTTTGGGACTCTCGGGGTTTCTTGGACTTGGGTGGCTATTTCCTTCCTCATTTTAGGGAAGTTTTCAACTCTTATCTCCTCAAGTATTTTCTCACAGCCTTTCTTTTTGTTCTCTTCTTCTGGGGCTCCTATGATCGAATGTTGGGGTGCTTAACATTGTCCTGGAGGTCTCTGAGATGTCCTCATTTCTTTTAATTAGTTATCCTTATGGGAATCCCCTTGTGTGTTATTTGTTGTTTTTCCCTTGCTGCTTTTAATATTTGTTCTTTGTGTTTGATCTTTATTAATTTGATTAATATGTGTCTTGGGGTGTTTCACCTTGGGTTTATCCTGTTTGGGACTCTCGGGGTTTCTTGGACTTGGGTGGCTATTTCCTTCCTCATTTTAGGGAAGTTTTCAACTATTATCTCCTCAAGTATTTTCTCACAGCCTTTCTTTTTGTTCTCTTCTTCTGGGGCTCCTATGATCGAATGTTGGGGTGCTTAACATTGTCCTGGAGGTCTCTGAGATGTCCTCATTTCTTTTAATTCATTTTTCTTTTTTCCTCTCTGATTCATTTATTTCTACCATTCTATCTTCTACTTCACTAATCCTATCTTTTGCCTCCATTATTCTACTATTTGTTCCCTCCAGAGTGTTTTTGATCTCATTTATTGCATTATTCATTATATGCTGACTCTTTTTTATTTCTTCTAGGTCCTTGTTAAACCTTTCTTGCATCTTCTCTATCTTTGTCTCCAGGGTATTTATCTGTGATTCCATTTTGATTTTAAGATTTTGGATAATTTTCACTATCATTATTCGGAATTCTTTATCAGGTGGATTCCCTATCTTTTCCTCTTTTGTTTGGTTTGGTGGGCATTTATCCTGTTCCTTTACCTGCTGGGTATTCCTCTGTCTCTTCATCTTGTTTATATTGCTGAGTTTGGGGTGGCCTTTCTGTATTCTGGCAGTTTGTGGAGTTCTCTTTATTGTGGAGTTTCCTCACTGTGGGTGGGATTGTACAGGTGGCTTGTCAAGGTTTCCTGGTTAGGGACGCTTGTGTCGGTGTTCTGTTGGGTGGAGCTGGATTTCTTCTCTCTGGAGTGCAATGAAGTGTCCAGTAATGAGTTATGAAATGCCAGTGGGTTTGGAGTGACTTTGGGCAGCTTGTATATTGAAGCTCAGGGCTGTTTTCCTGTGTTGCTGGAGAATTTGCATGTTATGTCTTGCTCTGGAACTTGTTGGCCCTTGGGTGGTGCTTGGTTTCAGTGTAGGTATGGAGGCTTTTGATGAGCTCTTGTCAATTAATGTTCCCTGGAGTCAGGAGTTCTCTGATGTTCTCAGAATTTGGACTTAAGCCTCCTGCTTCTGGTTTTCAATCTTATTTTTACAGTAGCCTCAAGACTTCTCCATCTATACAGCACAGTTGATAAAGCATCTAGGTTAAAGATGAAAAGTTTCTCCACAGTGAAGGACATCCAGAGAGGTTCACAGAGTTACATGGAGAAGAGAAGAGGGAAGAGGGAGTTAGAGGTGACCCGAATGAGATGAGGTGGAATCAATAGAGGAGAGAGCAAGCTAGCCAGTAATCACTTCATTATGTGTGTTTCAGTCTGGACTGCTCAGATATGTTCATGGAGTTATACAGAGAAGAGAAGAGGGAGGAAGGATACAGAGGTGGCCAGGAGGATAAAGTGGGGAATCAAAAGGAGAGAGACAGATCCAGCCAGTAATCAGTTCTCTAAGTCTTTTCCACCGTCTGGAACACACAAAGAGATTCACAGAGTTGCATAGAGAAGAGAAGAGGGAGGGAGGAGATAGAGGCGACCTGGTGGAGAAAAAAGAGAGTCCAAAGCAGGGAAAGAGCAGTCCAGCCAGTAATATTGCTTCTACGTAAAAATGGATACTGAAGATTGGATTCTTAAAGGTACAAAATTGATAACAAATACCAAAAAGCAAACATTAAAAATCTAGAGTAGAGGTTGGATTTTCAAAAATACAATATTAAAGAAAAAAAAAAAAAACAAAGTCACAAAAATTATAAGAAGTTTGCTTTAAAAAATAGGGTCTCTTTTTTTCTTTGCAAATAATAGTAGGTTATAAAAATGAAAATTAAAGGAGTAATAGAGGACTTAAAAATTAAAAAAAAATTTAAAAATGATAGTAAAAATAGTAAAAATATATCTAGGGCTTTCTCTGATGTTGTTGTGGGCAGTGTGGGGTCAGTTCATTTTTGGATAGTTCCTTGGTCCGGCTTATATTTCTCAAGATCTATAGGCCCCTTCCTATGTCATCAGTACCAACTATAGGGTTTTAATCTATTGCACCTGTCACTTCCAAGGTGATTCCCTCAGTTTTAGCTTCTTCTGTTTGCTGGTGTCTTCAGTGTCTGATTTCCGCCCTGACACAAGGGGGCGGTGGTGGACACTTTTTTAGGCTCACTTGTTCTGTCATGCTGTGGGGAGGGAGGGACGCTGAAAACAAATAACACTGGCATGTGCTTGCAGTATATTAGCCACACTGGGCCTGCCCCTGCTCA
The DNA here is from genome assembly GCA_006410635.1 of Cephalophus harveyi. Lineage (NCBI taxonomy): Eukaryota > Metazoa > Chordata > Mammalia > Artiodactyla > Bovidae > Cephalophus > Cephalophus harveyi. The sequence goes on from SJYT01083306.1 coordinate 92,582, forward strand.
AGACGCGTGTGCCCTCCCTCCCCACACTGCTCAGGCTTTAGGTTGCTCTGCCAGGAACCGTCCAAGGCCAGCCCTGGGCTGCATTCATCTCCTAGGTCTAAGCCACCCAGGTTCAGGTACTTGGGTAGTCCTCAGAGGCGCAGACTCGGTTGGGCCTGTGTTTTGTGCCCTTCCCAGGTCCAAGCAGCTCAGGTGATGAGGTGTTTGGTGAGCGTGGTCGATGCGACTTAGCACCTCCCCCGTCCCTGCCGCTCAGTTTTCTGGGTGTACAACCAGCGCACCTTCTCAGGCGGATGTTGACCGTCCAGAACCCCAAGAAGTCTTAGTTAGCAAAGAAGCCTGCTTGCAGTTTGGTAGATAATGCCTCTCTGGGGCTGGGATTGACCCCATTCCAACTCTGGCCACCTGTCACTGGAGGGGGATGGTCTACAGCCAGCTAGCTCTGTTCAGTCCTTTGTTCTGTGAGCGGGCCTGACTGTGTCTTAGGTTAGGGCTTTTCATGTGGTAGCTATCCCACAGTCTGGTTTGCCATCCCAAGTTAGTTCGCTCAGACTGTGCTCGGGGCATTCAGGCCCGGTCCTTACTCTAAGCAATGCAGCCCACGCCTCCCTGCCCAGCCCCCACTTGCTAGTGGCGGGTGCAGGTGTCTGCGCTGCTTCTCCGCTGGGGGAGTTACCACTGGGCATGTAATCTGTGGGTTTTAATTATTTATTTATTTTTCCTCCCAGTTATGTTGCCCTCTGTGGTTCCAAGGCTCGCCACAGACTCGGCAGTGAGATTGTTTCCTGGTGTTTGGAAACTTCTCTTTTTTTAAGACTCCCTTCCTGGGACGGAGCTCTGTCCCTACCTCTTTGTCTCTCTTTTTGTCTTTTATATTTTTTCCTATCTCCTTTCAAAGACAATGGGCTGCTTTTCTGGGTGCCCGATGTCCTCTGCCAGCATTCAGAAGTTGTTTTGTGGAATTTACTCAGCATTTAAATGTTCTTTTGATGAATTTATGGGGGAGAAAGTGGTCTCCCTGTCCTATTCATCCACCATCTTAGGACTGCCCCTAGTTTTGTTTTATAGTGATGCTTCCTATGGCCCACTTGACTTTGCACTTCAAGATGTCTGGCTCTAGGTGAGTGATCACACCATTGTGGTTATCTGAGTCATTAAGGTCTTTTTGGTACAGTTCTTCTGTGTATTCTTGCCACCTCTCCTTAATGTCTTCTGCTTCCTTTAGGTTCATACCATTTCTGTCCTTTATTGTGCCCATCTTTGCATGAAATGTTCCCTTGGTATCTCTAATAATCTTGAAGAGACTTCCATAGTCTTTCCCATTCTATTGTTTTCCTCTGTTTCTTTGTATTGGTCACATAGAAAGGCTTTCTTTTCTCTCCTTGCTGTTCTTTGGAAATCTGCATTTATTTTTCTCCTTTGCCTTTCATTTCTCTGCTTTTCTCAGCTATTTGTAAGACCTCCTTGGACAACCATTTTGCCTTTTTGCATTTCTTTTTCTTGGAGATGCTTTTGATCACCACCTCCTGTACTATGTGATGAACCTCCATCCATAGTTCTTCAGGCACTCTGTCTATCAGATCTAATCCCTTGAATCTATTTGTCATTTCCACTGTATAATTGTAAGGTATTTGATTTAGATCATACCTGAATGGTCTAGTTGTTTTCCCAACTTTCTTAAATTTAAGTCTGAATTTGGCAAAAAGGAATTTGTGATCTGAGCCACAGTCAGTTCCTGGACAATATTTAAATGGAGGAAAAACACTCCTACACACTCACACAGATGAATGGAGAGAGAATGGCCTTGTGCTTGTTGCAGTGAGTTATACTGAGTTTAATGTCTTGACTGTCTCTTACTATGCTGTAATTGACCTGGAACACATTACATAAATCTCACTGACCTTTAGTCTTTCTATCTGAAAATGGGACTGCTAATGATATCCTTCACACCCAGGTACAGTTTTTTCTCCCCCATGTTTGTTCTGATCCCACAGTTGGAAGTGTCTGACTCAGCACAAATACTCTTTATATTGCCTCTTATAGTCCAGGAAGCTTGAAGGGATCAGGTAGGGTGGGGAAGATTTGAGAAATGCAAACTTTTGGGAATGTGGTTTGCTATCTGGGTGTTTGGAGAGATTTAGTTCAGAGGGCCCAGAAGGACAGGTTGCACTGCCTTCGTGCTGACCTGGGTTGGTTATGAAATCTTGAATCCTGATTATGTGACCCAATGGGGGAAGGTGTGGAATCCCAGACTGTCAGAGCTAAAAGACCCCATGGAGGTGACAAATAATAGATAAGTTCTAGTTTGACAAGTTGGAGCCCTGATCAATAGTTCAGGTTCCAAGTTCCAGAGTTTGTGACTTGGGACACATTATTCAGCCTTTTTGAGTCTTTGTTTCTTTATTTGTAAAAAGAGAAGAGTAGTGTGCATCTTTCATAGTAAAGCTTTCCATTATCATGAAAATCACATTAAACCAAGGCTCTTAAGCCCTTAGTATAGCACAAGCTGCAGATAAGCACTCACAAATATAATCCTGAGGTATTTAGTTTATCCAGGCTTCCCCAGTGCCTCAGTGGTAAAGTATCTGTCTGTCAAGCATGATGTGGGTTCAATCCATTGTTGAGAAAGATCCCCTGGAGAAGGAAATGACTACCCACTCCAGTATTCTTGCCTGGGAAATCCCATGGACAGAGGAGCCTGGTGGGCTACAGTCCATGACGTCGCAAAGAGTCAGACACAACTTAGCAACTAAACAACAATAAGTTATCCACTCCAGTCCCCTCCTTTTGTGGATAAATAAACTGAGGCTCCCTGAGATATGCTGATCTTCTCCAAGTCACAAGGAAATGATGTGCCAAAGTAGGACTAGACTGGAGAAAATTTTCTGAGTGATATATACCTAAAACAGAGGCATGCTAACCTGTTCAGAGATTAAGAGGAAGTATGTAGTCTGCAGACCCAGGAGAGAGAGTTAGAGCTATAACTTTTCAGTATTGAAAATGTCCCGGAATCTACATCTAGCCTGTCATTGTTGCAAGAGTCCTTCCCCTAGTTTCTCCTGGTAGCTTGGCTTCATCTGTTAAACCACCAGTGACAAGAAGCTCATCACATACTCTGTCAGCGCATCCCACCCGGAACAACTTACTACCAAGTTTTTCCTTATATTGAGCCTTAATGTAACATCTATTTCTTGAACTGCAAAGACTGAATCTAATATTTTTCCATACCCTAGTCTTTGAGTGTTTGCAGGCAGCTCTGTCTCTTGCTCCCACTGACTCTGCCAAACATATCTTCATTCAACAAGTGTATATTGAACAGCATGTCAAGATTGTTTTAGAGGTCATAAACAGGAAACTCAGACTTAAACAGTTCATTCATTCATTCATCTGTTTGACACATTTTCATTAGGTACGTTTTACGTTGCAGGCACAATTCTAGATATTGAGGGCAGAGCAGTGAATATAACAGTCTCTACCCATATGGAACCTGCATTCTAGTGTGAGAAGATAGACAATGAACAAATAAATAGGTTTAGCTCAATGAATAAATGTAAGTAATTCAGAGGAAACGGGCTTTGGAAAAAGGAAAGAGAAGTAGAACAAAGGGCACGGAGAATCCTGAGGGGTGGTTGTGTGGTGGTGGATGGTGCCCTTCAGCCGAACACTTCAGAGGGAGGGTGCAGCTCAGAGCTCCGTTTCTTTTATCTGCACTCCTCTCAGATCTGCTTTGTGCTAGACCAGCTCCCCTTGTGTTAGCCATGTGGCTCTCGATGGACCAGGGCTGTGTGTTTTCTCATGCACATTGGAAAGAGATGGGTGTTAGTTTCTATAACAGGGAAACAGATGTTCTAAGCTCTACTCTGACAGGTTCACTCTTGTACTCTGTGTCCAAGGGTAGCGTCATGCACTGATTAGCTTTTGCCTTGATTTGTTTCCGTGTGAACTTTTATTCATTCTTTATTTTTCCCGTGTGAACTTTTAGAGGGACACATCCACTTCTCAAGTGAGAAGTGTGCTCATTGTCACCCAGAGCATATGGCTGCCAGGAAACAGGGGAAGAGGAACCTTCTGATAGGGAGGCAACTGCAAATACTGTATGTAGGCTATCGGGGTTTACAAAGATTGATAGGACACAGTCCCTGATCTTACGGAGGTCACAGTTTAATGGAGGGATATGAATGATTAGGTAATTCCATAAGGGGGATTAGCATGCTAGCTGGCTCAAGACAGTTGTCAGTCTTAGGATAAGGGTGCGAAAAAGGGGTAGGGGTCCTAGAAGAACCATTCTAGAATAATCAATACTACTCAGGATTTCTGTGTTCCCAGCTCTTCGTTCCCCTCTCGGTAACAACCTTACCCATGAAAGTTTGTGGCGTTCTTTCATTTAAGGGGAGTGTACTTCTCCACTCTACAGAATTTGCTTTGGCCAATGGGATGTTGACAGACCTGAAGTCAGAGGAGGCAGGAAACAAGCTTGCACATATGGGCTTCCTTCCCGCACTCTGCCTTACCTGCGGAATCATGTACCTGGGCTCAACCTGCTTGTTTCAGGAGAGAGAAGAGAAACAAGTGGTGCAGAATCACCCCGGCTGAGTCACTTCAGTGGAACTCAGGTTCAGGCTTCTAGTCCCATTCAACCTCCACAGCCATGAGCTAACTAAATGCCTATTAAGGGTACCCTCAGAGTTTTGTGATTGTTTGTTATGCTACATTATTGTGGCTGACAAATACAGGCTGGAAGAACATCTTTGTAGCATTTGGAAACATTCTAAATTATTTTAGTTCTCATTTAACATAGCAAGAAATATGATTATCTAGTTTTGTGTTCTAGAAGTCTTTGCAAATCAAGAAAAGACCCCGAGAATAGCTTGCTCTTTCTAGTCATGGCAGATGTGGGAAGAAGACAGGAAAGAAAGATGTGATCAGAAGAGGCAAATGGCCAGAGGAGTGATCAGGCTAGGGCTGGCTTCTCTGTACTTTGGCTCCCCGGGGGAATGGGTGGGATGCATGGGATGGAGGGTGGATATGGTGGGGAAAAGGGTCTACCATAAGTGGTCCTGTGGAAGGATGCAGCAGCGATGGATTCAGACATGGCAGAGACTCTGAAGGGCCTAGGAAAGGCATCAGTGAGAGCCCCAAAGGGAGCACCAATCAGCTGGAAAGCACTGCTGGGTCTCGAAGAAGCTGAGAGGCCAGTTGGCAAGTCACAGCAGCCAGAGGTGTCCCAGCAGCCATTGATGGGATGGCTGGGGTGGAACTGCCTCAGTTTGGGGGAGGTCATTCAGAGGCAGTTCAGCCCTGTCTCTCCATAGCCTACACCAGAGAGGATTCAGAGGGACCAGGTCTGTTCAAGGATGCTCCACTCTCCATTCACCAGCCCAACAATATACATAGAGAGGATGGGATGGAGCCCGGGAGACAGGCTTCAGAAACCTGAGAATCTGAGCATTTTGACCTCAAGAGACTATGTACTTAATTCAGCAGTTTCTTCAAATTTAGAATCAGACCCCAGAGTAACAGCTTAAACTAAATCCAGTTTTCTTTTCTTGCTTACCAGTGGGGAGGGGGCTTGTGAGGAAGAACAGGCCAGTTATTGACTGAATGAAGAAACCACATTTTCTTTGTACACAGAAGAGTAATGGGGATAGATTTTCAATCCTGCCACAATTAAGATCCAGCATGGTGAGGTCTGAAGTGGTAGAGAGCTCCAGGGTGCTGGGAGAGCTGCAGAGACCATCTCTGACTCAGAATGAAGAGGGGCAGGGCTGGGGGCTTGGGAGAATGAAGTGCTCCTAACAAGCTGAATCTTACAGGAGTGATAGCAGGTGCCCAGACAAAGAACCAAGTTGCAAAGAAGGGACTGAGGTGGGGAGTGGCATGCACAAGGGTCTAGGTTGGGGGGAGCACCTAGAATTTCTCTAGGTGACCTGCATGGGATGATTTTTGAGTGTCCTTGTTGCCTGGGGAACTGCAGGGATCTGAGAGCCAGGAAGGTGAGTGAGCATGTGCTGGCCAAGGCAGGGACTCCCTCTGCCTTCTCTTTCCTCCTCTCAGCCAGACAGCCTGTGAATTTCCCAGGGATTTCATTTTACTCATAGGGAAATGTACAGCATAGGGTAGAGGTGGGCTGAGACCAGGGCCGTAGGTGAGGCACTGCATGAATGTATCTCATTTCGTCCCCACAGCAGCTTTCTCATCCTAGTATTAGTCTCTAATCCATCTCGGCTCTTATTTATATTCAGGATACAAACAGAATCAAACCACTTCTTAAAAAAATTTTTTTTATTGGAGTATAGTTGATTTATAATGTTGTGTTAGTTTCAGGTGTATAGCAAAGTGAATCAGTTATATGTATACATAAAGCCTTTCTGTTTTTTTTTTTTTTTTTTAGATTCTTTTCCCATGTAGGCCATTACAGATTATTGAGTAGAGTTCCCTGTGCTTTGCAGTAGGTTCTTATAAGTTATCTATTGTAGCTGTATAGTGTGTGTATATCAGTCCCAATTTATCCCTCCCCTGCTATCCCCACTAACAACAAGCTTGTTCTCTATATCCTTAACTCTACTTCTGTTTTGTAAATAAGTTCATTTGTACCCTTTTAAAATATGGTTCCACATATAAGTAGTGCCATATGATATTTGTCTTTCTGTGTCTGACTTCACTTAATGTGATAATCTCTGCTGCTGCTGCTAAGTCACTTCAGTCGTGTCCGACTCTGTGCGACCCCATAGACGGTAGCCCACCAGGCTCCCCCATCCCTGGGATTCTCCAGGCAAGAACACTGGAGTGGGTTGCCATTTCCTTCTCCAATGCAGAAAAGTGAAAAGTGAAAGTGAAGTCACTCAGTCGTGTCCGACCCTCAGTGACCCCATGGACTGCAGCCTACCAGGCTACCCCGTTCGTGGTATTTTCCAGGCAAGAGTACTGGAGTGGGTTGCCATTGTCTTCTCCTGGGTCTATCCATTGTGCTGAAAATGGTATTATTTCATTCCTTTTTGTGGCTGAGTAGTATTCCATTATATATATATACATATATATACTTACATCTTTTTTATCCCTTCCTCTGTTAATGGACATTTAGGTGGCTTCCATGCCCTGGCTATTGTAAGTAGTGCTGCAATGGACATTGGGGTGCATGTATCTTTTTGAATTATGGTTTTCTCTGAGTGTCAGCCCAGGAATGTGATTACTGGGTCATATGTTAGTTCTATTTTTAGTTTTTAAAGGAAACTCCATACTATTCTCCATGCGACTGTTACCAATTTACATTCCCACCAACAGTATGGAAGTTTCTCTTTTCTCCATACCCTCTCCAGCATTTATTGCTTGTAAGCTTTTTTGCTGATGGCCATTCTAACCCCTGTGAGATGATATCTACTTGTAGTTTTGGTTTGCATTTCTCTGATAATTAGTGATATGGAGCATCTTTTCATGTGTCAAACCACTTCTTATACATCCATCACTTCCCAACTTGCCTGTTGGTCCAAGCCACAGCTATCTCTCACTTGGATTTTTTTAATAGCCTCCTAACTGGCTTCCCTGACCCCACCCAACCTCCCCATCCTCCACACATGTTCAAGGAGATCCATAAGACACACCAAAGTCTGATTATGTCATCTCTCTGCACAAAGCCATCCAAAGTCTCCTCACATGACTCACAATAAACCTCCAGACCTCATGGGAATATGCTAGACCCTCCATGATCTGGCCACCCTTATCCTTCCCAATCTTATCCCCTACTTCCCCCTGTTCTGATGACTCCAGTCACTTGTTTCCTTTTCATGGAATGCTTTATCTTCACACATCCTTAGAAAGCCTTTACCCTCTGCCATCCCTCCGGTGTGCTGCTCCCTGGCCCTTGCATCTATTTCCTGCCAAGGAGAAAAAAATGTCCTCAACCAGGAGTCTAAGCAGCAAGGGGCTGAGCTGGTTGGGACTCCTGGTCAATCCTTCATTTGATCACTTGATGATTACACACTTGGATGCAGGCCAGTAAAGCAGCCCGGTGAGGAGCTGGGGCAGAGCCAGGCCCTGCTCCTGTCTCCTCGCCATTCCTGCCCTCATCCTCTTGGGTCGCTCACTGTCAGGGGAAGCTCAAGTGGGAAGGAACTGCCGGTGCCTTCCTCATGCCCATGAGATCTGACCATTTGGCAGGCATCGGAGATAAAACTGTTGATGACTTCAGAGATCTTTGTGTAAGAAACAAAAATGCTAGCATGGTGTATTTATGCAGTATTAGATGTCTGTACTGGTTGCAGCAATAGCAGGAAAGAGGAAGTTATGCTTTTCTAGGAAGAAGCACAGAGAATATGTTGTCTGAACAAAGTCTGCAAAGGGAATGGCTTGTGAAGTGGACCAACTGGAACCAGAGTGGGGATGAAGGAAAGAAAGTAAGCTTCATGTGTAGAAGCTGCAGAAGGACACAGACCATTTGGTGACTGACCTGAGTTGGAGGCATCTGTGAGAGCCCCGGGTCCTACTGACAACTACATGCCCAGAGCCAGATCAGTGAGGACCCAGTGATCAAGGCTGGAGGCCATATGTGGAGACCCTCAGCTTATGCCCAGCAGGTGACCTGATGAATGGGTTTGGAGATCTCACAGCAAAGAAGGCTGGAACACAACCCTGGAGAAGACCAAACTTTGGATATGTTCAAAAAGAGACATCTACCAATGAGGCCCAGCAAAGGAGCGGGATGGGGTAGACACTAGATAGTATCACACGGCTAAAGACACAACTGAAAATGTCAGGCAGGAGTGGCTAAGAGCTCCAAACCCTACAGGGAGGCCACGGTCAGACTGAACATGGAATTTAGCAATTAGGAGATCAGTGGTGATGGGAGGGAACAACCTGGCATTCAACTAAGGCACGTGGAACTGCTTTGTAAACTGGAAAGCCATGGGAAAGCCATGTCAGTATCCAATGAAGGCAGACATCAGCAGCCTTGCATGCATGCTAAGTAGCTTCAGCCATGTCCAACTCTGTGCGTCCCTATGGACCATAGCCCACTAGGCTCAACCCTCCATGGGATTCTCCAGGCAAGAATACTGGAGTGGATTGCAATGCCCTCCTCCTGGAGATCTTCCCAACCCAGGGATCGAACCCATGTCTCTTTCAACTCAGGCATTGGCAGGCAGGTTTTTTACCACTAGCACCACCTGGGAAGCCCCATCAGCCACCTTGGACTGATCAATTCAGACCCTGTAGTGAGAATAACATCAAATTCACCAGTCCAGATTTACAGCTTCTCAACTGCATCCTGTGGATAACAGAACTCCAGTATTTTAAATAGACACCCCTGTGTTCATCATGAATTTTTTTTTAAACAGGTTTACATCCTTATTTAAAAATTAGCTTCTTGTCAGCTCCAGAAGACTGCTTGGGACTTGTCACCAAGGAGCAAAAATAAAATTGAGGGCATCAGAAAGAATGAGAGGGAGAAACTGCAAGTGATGGGGCCATTACTATGCAGGAATCAATAATCCTGGAACTCAATAGCAATGCCAAGTTGTAGAATGTATCCTCTGAAGAAAGAAGCTTCCATCTTAAAGTCTGTTTGGATAATGCCAATAGGGAAAGGGCTTATAGTGGGACAAAATAGATTTTCCAACTAGTAGTTTTATCCTGTAAAAAAGAAAAGGAAACCCATAGCATATCATAAGAAGTATGGCTGTTAAGAGAACCTTATCTAGAGGCTACATGAATAATTTCAGTGATGCAGTGCAGGTATCCTGATTGGCTGCAGGTGACTGTGGCTGAGTGCAGCAAGGGGAATGCTTGGGAGAGGATCATGCGACCCTGAGTCTGTTTGATTTGTAATATCTCCTTATGATTATGACTGAGCTCCACGCAAATATCTAAAGAGGAGTTGTGTAGGGATGTGCGTTGTGGCCTTGATGAGTTCCTTATTCCAGGCTGGGACATGCTGGGTACAGTCCTGCCTCGACAGTGATTCTCTCCTATTTGGTGTGCTCATCCCCAAATGCTCACACATGGCTGTTACGCTCTCTATTCTCAGGCCTGTGCCTAAGCACTGCCTTCTCTATGAAGCCCTTTCTGACAACCCTATCTAAAATGACACTTGCATTCATCCATTCCCTCACCTGCCCCTCTTCCCTGCTTTATCTTTCTTTACAGCACTTACTGTGTGCATGCGTGCATGCTAAGTTGCTTCAGTAGTGTCCGACTCTTTGTGACCCAATGGACTGTAACCTGCCAGACTCCTCTGTCCATGAAATTCTCCAGGAAAGAATGCTGGAGTGGGTTGCCATGCCCTCATCCAGAGGATCTTCCCAACCCAGGCATCAAACCTGTGTCTCTATGTCTCCTGCATTGCCAGGCGGGTTCTTTTCCACTAGAGCCACCTGGGAAGCCCCTAGCACTTATTATCTTATGATATATATACTTTATCAGAATATCAGCTGCTTAAAGGAATGGTTTCTGCCTGTCTTGATCACTGGTATATTCCCGATGTCTAGTAGAGTGTATGGCACCTCATAGGCACTTAATGAATACATTTGGAATGAATGAAGGATGGGCGTTGGCAGTCTGCCATGTTTTCGGCTCCAGAGAGGGATTGTCAAGCTTCTAGAAAAGTAATTCCCTCGTAAAGGTCACCATCAAGTCTCCACTTAGCCTCCTTTCTCCAGCAGGTCTGTGGTTCCTGTCTCCTCCTTCAAAGATTGAGCAGCAAGGCTCAGGCTTGCCAGGAGCTTCCAGGGTGTTCATCCTGGGTCTTCTGTCTTTCATTGTGTAAATCTGTCCTCCTTTCAAAAGTCTGGCAGATCCCAGGCTGGAGCCATTCCTGAGATCTATGGATATTTAGAACCTCAGTGCCTGAAGGAGCCTGGAAAGCCCATCTGTCCAGTCTAAACTTCTCTAGATGAAGAAACTAGAACTCAGAAATGTGTCCTAATGTCCCTCGTGCTATGCAGCCCATTGGGTGGATGAAGCCTGCCAGGGAGAGGAGTGTGATCATATATGAACGTGTGTGATGAACATGTGAACATATATGAACATGACGTGTGTGATCATATATGAACCTTGCAAAAGGTGTCAGTCTAGTGTCACGAGTCCATGGACAGGTTGAAAAATAGAGGATCGGAAATGTTAAGTTACTTTTCCAAGGCTGCTCAGCTGCTGAGTGTTAAAGTCAGGATTGAGACCCAGGTTTGTTTTGATTCTCAACTGTTCCATGGAGTGGATTCTGTTTGTGCTGTAATTTGAGAGCAATGTCATATCCTGGCCTGCTGCCCTTGTCGATGGTGAATGTGTGGCCATGTCCTTCTCTGTGGTCGGTCCCTTTTGTATTTCTGAAAGATGGTTTTCACCTTTCCTCTTGTTCCAGCAGAACAGGTGTTCCTCCTTTCTGTCTAGCAGTCAGTCCTCTGCTGAGTCATTTTTCTTTCTCCTTTTTCTCCATCTGCACCTGTTCTTCCTCTCCCTGGCCTCTCCTACCAGCATTTAAACATGCCTGCTTTCATGTACATCTCACAGGACAAAGGAATGCAGCTGTCTGGTTATCCTGCACTCCCCTGCAGTGACAATCTTTGCTCATTCTTCTTCTTAAATTCTGGGATTCCCAGATGCATCCTCCACATTTCCCATTCCCTCTTCGACCCTCTATCCTTATGAGTTTCAAAGCTGTTCTGGCTCCTTCTGTCCTTCCCTCCCCCAGTCCCCTGGTGGCCACCATTCTGTCCTCTGCTTCTAAACCTTTCATTGCTTTAGATGCATCATATGAGAGGAATCATGCACTGTTTGTCTTCCTGTGACTGGCTTAATTCACTTCATATAATGCCTTCCAGGGCTATCCATGCTATCACAAATAGTAAGTTTTCCTGCTTTTTTAAGGTGGAATTATATTCCGTTGTATGATCTCATGTGAAATATTTTTACTACATCAAAAGAAAGAAAAAGGAGGGCGGGAAGGAACGAAAGAAAAAGAAAACAAAGAGACACACAACATTTTGGTGATGATGGATATATTTATTACTGAGACTGTGGTGAAGACAACACAAGTGTGCACTTACATACAAACTCACCAAACTGTATACACCAATGATGTGCAGTTTTTTGTTTAACCGATTATACCTCAAAAAAGCTGGGGAAAAAATAAATTATCTATCACAAGACACATTACCTATTTAAACAGAACTTAATTGCACACATGAAAAAAAGAGCCTTTCTTGCTAAGAGCACCAGCAGCCTCTTTGTTGATAAGTCCTGTGACCTTTCTTCAGATTTATCTTACTTGACCCTCTACGACATTCTAATGGGGAGCCACTCCATTGTTCTCTGGACTCTGTTCCTTTGGATTATGCATCAGCATACTCTTTGGCTTTCTGCACAGCCCTCTCCAACTTAGTTATTGTTTGCTGGCTCTCTGGTAGATTGCAAAGATGACTTCGTTCATCTCTTCCATTCCAGGTGCATGTCCCTGTGCATTGTGACTTTGCTGATCCTCCTTCAAGACGTAGTGTTTATTTCTGCTTCTATTTAATTTAAACATGATCACATGAGCTGCTTTAAGGAAATTAGAAAATAGGATTTAGAGAAATTAGCAAACAGTGTTTTAAAATGGCTTGCACATTGGTTCTTGTCATTTTCTGACTGTGATTGGAACTCTGAGCCAACAGTGGAAGGAGCTGCAGCCAACCTGCTGGAGAGTCATATGAAAGGTCGCCAAGATACCCTGGCCTCACCATTTCCAGACAAGTGAGAAAGTTTTAGATCAATGAGTTCATCTGAATCATCAATTCACTGTAGCCATATGACCTCACAAGGGGTGATATGTTTCTTGTGCTGGTTTTACAGCACAAGAAACAAACAAACAAAAAACCAAACACTCAAATGAATCCAGGCAAACTGTCAAACTGCAGACTATGCAAATCAAGGCTACTGAGTAGTAGGGTATTTGTTATGTAGCAGTAGAGAAACCAATACCATCTTTTATTTCATCTATTCCTTCTGTTTTTATAGTTTTAAAAAATCTACATGGCATATCATCTTCTCCAAATATTTGTGTTAATATGTGCATTCTAACAATTCCCAAAGAAAGGCAGTACCAAAGAATGCTCAAACTACCGCACAATTGCTCTCATCTCACATGCTAGCAAAGTAATGCTCAAAATTCTCCAAGCCAGGCTTCAGCAATATGTGAACCGTGAACTTCCAGATGTTCAAGCTGGTTTTAGAAAGACAGAGGAACCAGAGATCAAATTACCGACAACTGCTGAATCATTGAAAAAGCAAGAGAGTTCCAAAAAAAACATCTATTTCTGCTTTATTGACCACATTAAAGCCTTTGACTGTGTGGATCACAATAAACTGGAAAATTCTAAAAGAGATGGGTATACCAGACCACCTGACCTGCCTCCTGAGAAATCCATATGCAGGTCAGGAAGCAACATTTAGAACTGGACATGGAACAACAGACTGGTTCCAAATAGGAAAAGGAGTATGTCAAGGCTGTATATTGTCACCCTGCTTATTTAACTTATATGCAAGAGTACACCATGAGAAATTCCAGGTTGGATGAAGCACAAGCTGGAATCAAGATTGCTGGGAGAAATGTCAATAACCTCAGATATACAGATGACACCACCCTTTATCGCAGAAAGTAGAGAAAAACTAAAGAGCCTCTTGATGAAAATGAAAGAGGAGAGTGAAGAAGTTGGCTTAAAGCTCAACATTCAGAAAACGAAGATCATGGCATCTGGTCCCATCACTTCAGGGCAAATAGATGGGGAAACAGTGGAAACAGTGGCAGACTTTATTTTGGGGGGCTCCAAAATCACTGCAGATGATGACTGCAGCCATGAAATTAAAAGATGCTTACTCCTTGGAAGGAAAGTTATGACCAACCTAGACAGCATATTAAAAAGCAGAGACCTTGCTTTGCTAACAAAAGTGTGTCTCGTCAAGGCTATGGTTTTTCCAGTAGTCATGTATGGATGTAAGAGTTGGTCTCTAAAGAAAGCTGAGCGCCAGAGAATTAATGCTTTCGAACTGTGGTGTTGGAAAAGACTCTAGAGAGTCCCTTGGACTGCAAGGAGATCCAACTAGTCCATCCTAAAGGAGATCAGTCCTGAGTGTTCATTGAAAAGACTGATGTTGAAGCTGAAACTCCAATACTTTGGCCACCTGATGTGAAGGGCTGACTCATTTGAAAAGACCCTGATGCTCGGAAAGATTGAAGACAGGAGGAGAAGGGGACGACAGAGGATGAGATGGTTGGATGGCATCACTGACTCAATGGAGATGAGTTGAGTAAACTCAGGGAGTTGATTATGGACAGGGGGGCCTGGCATGCTGTGGTCCATGGGGTCGTGAAGAGTTGGACATGACTGANATGCTCGGAAAGATTGAAGGCAGGAGGAGAAGGGGACGACAGAGGATGAGATGGTTGGATGGCATCACTGACTCAATGGAGATGAGTTGAGTAAACTCAGGGAGTTGATTATGGACAGGGGGGCCTGGCATGCTGTGGTCCATGGGGTCGTGAAGAGTTGGACATGACTGAGCGACTGAAATGAACTGAACAATTCCTGAAACAGTATCTCCAAACCAAGTATTCTTCTGATTCTTGATTGTAAAACCAACTGCCTATTGAAATTAGGCTTCATGGAGCTCAAAATGATCACATCCTATGTGAAATTCAACCCTGCAGCCTCAAACCTGCTTCCCCTCTTCTCCCTAACTCAGAGAATAGAGCAAAAATCTGTACATTTTTCAATTTGTAAATTTCTTCTTTGCCTGCTTCCAACACTCACACTCAATGTGTAATCCATCACCAAGCTCCATGAATATTCTTCCTTGATCTTTCTTAAAATAATCCACCTCTCCCTATCCCTGTTTTCACTACCCAAATTCCAGGACCACAATTGTCTGCCAGCATTACTTTCAGCATCTTTTTATGTAGACTTACTCTTACCACCTGGTTGCCAAACAAGTAATACTCTCACTATCCAGCTGCCAACCAATCCATTCTTGAAAGCAGTGCATATTCTTCCATTTTTGGCAAGAGCATTAACCTATGTTCTTTAGATCTCTTATATCTAACTGACTATTTTCTCCCTACTTGTCAATTATGGGGATAAATGTGTTAAAATCTCATGTTATGGAATTGTCTAACTCTTTGGGTAGTTCTGTCAGGTTTTGAGTTTTATATTCTGAGCCTATGTTTTTTTTTTTTTTGGTGTGTATAAGTTTGAAGTTTTTATATTTTCCTGATGAATTGTCTTTTTATCTTTATGAAGTGACCTCCTTTAATGCTAATAATACTTTATACTTTAAATTTTATTTTGTGCAATACTGTTTATATGCCAGTGATTATTTGTAAGTTGTTTTTGTAAATTTATCTTACAACTTTTGTTTGCCTTCATGTTTTAGGCATATTTTTATCCAGTCTTTATTTTTATCTTTAAACTGATGGGGTTAGTACATTTCCATTCACAGTAATTACTGATATTTGGATTTTTTCCAATTCTCTTATTTTGCATTTATGTTGGAAGTTTTGATTAGGTTAGGGCTTCCTCTGTCCCCCATTATTCCTTTAGTTTTCTGCTATTTTGGGGGGATAGATTTCTGCTATTATTTCCATTCTATTTGTATAATTTAATTGGTTGCTTTAGAAAATTTCTCCATATTCAATTTTTAAAAGTCTAAAATCAGTTTGCCTTCTCCTCCTCCACGATGTAAGAGATTTAAAATACTTTATTCCCAAATATTCTCTCAGAATGTATATAATATTATTACTTGATAACTTTTTGTATCTTGTTCATATTTTATCATATAAATGATAAATGACATTATGATCATTGTTTTATAAGTTAGATAGGTCTTAGGTTTACCCAGATGTTTACCACCTTCTGTGCACACTATGATTGATTAAATCTTCAATCTGTTTGAAATCATTTCCCTTCTTTCTAAAGTATATGCTTTAGTCCTTTAGTAAAGATCTTTGGAAATGAACCCAGTCTTTGCTTGTCTATAGCTGCCTGTATCTCACCCTTATTCTTCAATTATTGCCTTGATGGTTATAAAATTTCCAGTTGACAGCTATTCTACTTCAGCACTTTAAATGGGTTCCACTGTTACTGCTGGGAGTCATCCATCAGTCTAAGTGCCATGACACTGGAGGTAAGGTGTTTTTCTCTGGGTGCCTTTAAAAGCTTTCTCTGTTATTTGGTGTTTGGCAGATTCATTGCACCGTATCACTGTCTAGACTTCTTTTTAATTATCCTATTCAGACTAACTCCTGCCTTTCATCAATTCTGGAAAAATTTGAGCCATTATCTCTTCAAATATCATCTATCTACCAGCCTATTAGCTCCTTTCAAAATTCCTATTAGGGGTGTTTTAGATATCATTACTTTGCTTTCTGTGTCTCTTAACCTCTGATTTATACTTTTTCTTTTTATGCAGTATTTTAAATAATAATTATTATTAATTTATTGTTGCATTCATCTTCCTGTTGAGTAGTAATTCTCTTTTAATTCTAGACTATTTCCAGTTCAATAATTCTTGCTTCAGCTGTGTCTAATCTGTAATTTAGCTTATACCTTAATTTTTTTATTTTTATTTACTATATTTTTCATCTATATAATCTCTCTTTGAAGTTTTCTTTCAAATATGCCTGGTCATTTTTGAGATGCAATCTCAATCAATTATCTCTTTAAATGTATTACCTGTAATACTTTTTAGATTCTAATTCTCACCATTCTAAAATTTGAAGACATTGTGCTTTGTTTTCCTCGTTTGGAAAATGGGAATGAAAGTTAAGAAAAAAGTAATAAAAGTAATTGCTTTGAGAACCGTTTTGAGGATTGAATACTAATGATATGTAAAGTTCTTAGAGAAATTCCTAGCACAGAGTAAGCTACACAAGTGTTAGCTATTGTACTGTTACTACTGCTCCTGTCATTTGTAGAACTGATTTGGTTCTTTGCCAACTCCCTCCAAATGACTTTTTTTACTCATGTGCTGAGTAGTTTTTGATTGTGAGCTCATGTTCCTTGAAACGTTATCAGTGGAAAATTCTCAAGGCTTGTATGTATGTAAGAGGCATTTCTCCAGAGAGGCTATTTAGAGCTTTTTCCAAGGCCAATCCTAACTAGTTTAAATTAGATTCTTGCCTTGGATATTTTTCTTGCCTTTTTGTACTGTTCAAGGTCAATTTTCCTTCCAGTACCAAAGAAGGGCAATGCCAGAGAATGTTCAAACTACTGCACAATTGCAGTCATTTCACACGGAGCAGGTAATGCTCAAACTAGGCTTGAATCCTTCAACCTAGGCTTCAACGATATGTGAACTGAAAACTTCCAGATGTACAAGCTGGATTTAGAAAAGGAAGAGGAACCAGAGATCAAATTGCCAATATCCATCGGATCATAGAAAAAGCAAGGGAATTCCAGAAAAACATCTACTTCTGCTTCATTGACTACACTAAAGCCTTTGACTGTGTGGATCACAACAAACTGTGGAAAATTCTTAAAGATATGGGAATACCAGAATACCTTACCTGCCTCCTGAGAAGCCAGTATGCAATCCAAGAAGCAACAGTTAGAACCAGACATGGAACAACGGACTGGTTCCAAATTGGGAAAGGAGTACACCATGGCTGCATATGGGAATACCAGAATACCTTACCTGCCTCCTGAGAAGCCAGTATGCAATCCAAGAAGCAACAGTTAGAACCAGACATGGAACAACGGACTGGTTCCAAATTGGGAAAGGAGTACACCATGGCTGCATATTGTCACCCTCTTATTTAACTTATATGCAGAGTACATCATGCAAAATGCCAGGATGGATGAACAACAAGCTGGAATCAAGATTGCCAGGAGAAATATCAGATATGCAGATGATACCACCCTTATGGCAGAAAGTGAAGAGAAACCAAAGAATCTCTTGATGAAGGTGAAAGAGGAGAGTGAAAATGTTGGCTTAAAACTCAACATTTAAAAAAATGAAGATTATGGCATCTGGTCCCATCATTTCATGGCATATAACTGGGGAAACAATGAAAACAATGACAGACTTTATTTTCTTGGGCTCCAAAATCACTGCAGATGGTGACTACAGCTATGAAATTAAAAGATTCTTAGCGGGGATCAGGATGGGGAACACATAAAGAAAAAAACAAAGTTGATGCAAAATAAACATTTCTGCCTATGTCTCATTAAAAAAAAAAAAGATTCTTGCTCCTTGGAGGAAAAGTTATGACAAACCTATATAGCATATTAAAAAGCAGAAACATTACTTTACTGCCAAAGATCTGTCTAGTCAAAGCTATGGTTTTTCCAGTAGTCATGTATGGATGTGAGAGTTGGACCATAAAGAAGGCTGAGTGCTGAAGAATTGATGATTTCCAACTGTGGTGTTGGAGAAGAGTCTTGAGAGTCCCTTGGACTGCAAGAAAATCAGACCAGCCAATCCTAAAGGAAATCAGCCAGCTATGGTTTTTCCAGTAGTCATGTATGGATGTGAGAGTTGGACCATAAAGAAGGCTGAGTGCTGAAGAATTGATGATTTCCAACTGTGGTGTTGGAGAAGAGTCTTGAGAGTCCCTTGGACTGCAAGAAAATCAGACCAGCCAATCCTAAAGGAAATCAGCCCTGAATAGTCATTGGAAAGACTGATGCTAAAGCTAAAGCTCCAATACTTTGGCCACCTGATGTGAAGAACTGACTCATTGGAAAAGACCCGGATTCTGGGAAAGATAGAAGGCAAGAGGAGAAGGGGACAACAGAGGATGAGATGGTTGGATGGCATCATTGACTCAATGGACATGAGTTTGAGCAAGCTTCAGGAGATGGTGAAGAACAGGGAAGCCTGGCATGCTGCAGTCCATGGGGTCACAAAGAATCAGACATGACTGAGCAACTGAACAACATTCTTGTGAGTCCAGTCCACATGGACATTGTGAGTCCAGTCCCAAATTTGCCTGAGTGTTGGATTGTCATTATGAATTCTCAAGGAAGACTTGTTTCCCCTTCAACCTTAGATGGACTAAGATAAGCAAACTTCCTTAATGCCATTCTTTGCACAGTAGGTTCTTTGCTGGTTTAACTAGTGAGATTTTCACTCATTAAGGTCCCAGCACTGGTATGAGTATCAGTGATTGTGAGTCCCATGGTAGGATGATCCAGTATTTGTAGGGAGAGGAAAAATGGCCCTGGATCATACACTAGCCTAAGTAGTTACTTATTTTTGAGAGTTCATTGTTCCTGGTCATTTTTGACCACTTTTATTGCCACCTCAGCCATCCTTTAGAAATATATTTTGAATATTACATGCAGGATTTGTACATATTTTGAAACCAGATATTTTTTTCTATTTAGGGCTAGATAGTCAATATTTTAGGTTTCGTGGATCACATGGTCTCTATTGTTATTAGCTCTGCTATTGTAGCGTAGAAGCAGCCATAGACAATTCATAAACAGATGGGGCTGATGGGTTTCCATTAAGCTTTATTTACAGAAACTTTATTGAGGACTTCAGTGTTTTGACTCTTGTTCTAAAATATAGCTGATGATAGAAGACGGAAGAATAATGCGGCCTCCAAGACTCCTGGTAGCCATAGCCAAAGGGGAACTGACATTGCTACCTGTTTGAAACTTTCCTTTTTATTTGGAGCTTAAAGTCTTAGAAGAGCAAACTATAGAGGCTTCACAGGAGACAACCTATAGGGTGGGAGGTTGGGCAGAAGCCAGAGTTAGGATATGGGGGAACCCTGAAGTGTTTACTGCCATCCAGATTCTTTCTGATATAGTCTCCTGCCTGGTGCCTGTAATGATTCCTGCCAGATCACAGATGCTTAGGAATTTCCAAATTTCATCCATCCTTCCCAAAGTTCATCAGTGTGGTATAAACCTCTAAACCTGCCTGCTCCTCCTCTGCCAACAGAATATCTTCCATGTCTCAGTGATGATTCAGGCCAGGATAGCTGCTTTTGCTTTTTTCTTAAAGCCAACTTAGATCCTCATCATGAATTAAGGCTGTGCTTTTGACTGACTCCTTGGGCCTAAACAATAATGTTATTTGTCATATGAACTTAAAAGGGGGTGGAAGTGGGAGATGGTTGTACTTTATAATTCCCTGAAATCTGACTATGGAAACATCACTTTTACAACAAAGGCAGCTTCGGTACAGTTTTTGGAAACAAAAGCTTTTGTTGAGCAGGTTGTGAAGGCTTACTGGCTAGAGAGAACTCAAGCCTATTTGAGGTGGTACAGATGCTGAACTTGTTGGTAGGAAAGTGGGAATCAATTCTGAGGGTACAGGTGCAAAGAAAGATATTTATTGAGATGGCATCTCTGAATGTAGTTGCTCAAAAGCTGGGTTTTCCCATCCCCTTATTTGAAACGCTCTGAAGAGCTGGCATTTCCACAGGCGTCTTTGTTAGCAGGGAGTTGGGAGGGCCTGTCAACTGGTAGGTTAACCTTACTAATTAACAGGAAGTACACAGACCTCAGAAAGTGCCTCAGCAGACTGGCAGAATGTCCATCTGTTTCATCTGGGTGATTCTGAAAAGGTTGCAGGCAAATGGTACCTTTCACTTTAAGAAGCAGAATTTAACCTTTGTAACCATTTTAAAAATTAGAATTTGAGGGACTTCCCTGGTGATCCAGTGGTTAAGAATCTGCTTTCCACTGCAGGGGGCTCGGGTTCAGTCCTGGGTTGGGAAACTAAGATCTGACATGCCCCGCATGATGCAGTCAAATAAGTAAATTAATGAAAAAATTAAGAGTTTGAGAAGCCCACATTGTTGAAGGTACGGGCAGTGGTGGGATTTTTCAGAAACCTGTCCAGAGGAAGCCTGGAGGAATGGAAAGGCTGCATTTTAAATGCATCATTCTTATTCTCCAGTCCCCCTGGCCTAGCTTTTTTCCTTCTTTGCACTTATTTTAAAAGCCCATCTCCCTCCTCCTTCCAGTGAAAACCCACGCTTCATCCCTGAGTCTGTTGTGGAAGAACAGACTGGAAGACATCTGCCTCTTGCCTTATTTTTTTTAATTCCTCTAAACGATAGCGCCAAGTCTCCACCGCAGAGCCCTGACTCCCTGAACAACCAAATGGTGGCTGTTGGCATCGTAGTGACAGCTTGTTAATGGAGGAATCCTTGACAGTGTGACAACCTGTGTGGGCTGCCTCGGGAAGCCAAGTCCGCCCCCGCACACACCCCAGTCATTAACAGGTGGGGAGGAATAGCAAGGAACTGCTGCTGAGGAGGGAAAAATACTCCACCAAATGCGTTATGTGAATTAAAAAACACTTCCAAATCGGTATCATCTCTCTCCTAGTTCTTGTTAGCAGGAAGAAGCAAAGCAAAAAGTGCTTTGCTTTTGGGGTCAGAGAAACCTGGATTTGTAGCTGAGTTTGGCCACCTCCCTGCTGAGTGACTTTCTGAACATTGCCTCGCTGAATCTCGATTTGTGGACAGGAACACGGTCAGAGACACAATCGTAGGTGTCACCTATCAGTGTTCAGCGGTTAAAATCTCTTTTTAGGATGACGGATTGGCCCGATTGTTCTTGTATTTCTGTCAAGTGTCGATTTTTAGGTTTTGAGACAGTGTTGCTTCAGTGCATTGAGTTGGAAATAGCTTTGTCTTCTTGGTGAATTGGGCCTTTCATCATTAGAAGGTGACTTCATCTCTAGTCTTTTTGTCTTACATTATTTTGTATGATGTTACTTTATTTTATGTGCTGATAGCTTTATATATATTTATGACTAATTCCATTTATTTTACAATATTTCTGTGTCCTCATGTGTCTTAGTATGAAAGATGGGGGATGTAGAGACAGGGCAAGTTTGGGCTGGCTATTGCTTGGTGAAGGCAGTCACACTGATTGGACTGGCTTCCTTTCTTTCCAGCTTCTGGAAGCCCCAAATATATATTTTATATACACACACATTCTCTGAAAGAAAGCCTCGTGGAGCCTACCTGTGGTGGCACCACTCACGCCAGCCTCTGAAGACTTCCCTCCCAGCTCTGACCTAGACTAAAAAGAGTATAGAATGTATTTCTTTATCTGTAGCTCTTAGCATATGTCTAAGGGCTCCACTTAATTTAGGAGACATTCAAGACTGTTTAAAAGAACGGTTTTAAAACCTTTTAACGCCATTCAAAGAATGGTTTCTAAGGGTCTCAGGTCCCTTTGTGAATATGATGAAAGCTACAGATTGTCTCCTTAGAAAAAAATGCACAAATACAAAAATTTCAAACAATTTCAGCGTATGATATCTACCTTCTAAGATTCCAGAGACTCCAAGTAAAGCAATCTTTCTTTAAATACATATGTTTAAAAAAATTAAGGGATTAAAAGGGTGAAACAATTTAAGAAATGCAAACTTATATGTCAGAGTGGCAGCATGTGTGACCTTGGCAGAAACTCACTGCCTACTGTGATCTAAGGTGGATCAGACCTACCGGGAAGAGCACGCAATGAGCTGCTCTGCATGTGTGCACTGGAGACCTGAGCTGAGGATTAATCCAAGGATCTAGAACCAGTGAATCCTATGACCCCAGCTGAGACTCCCAGGAAACATCCTCCAAGGGAGGCCTTCATAAACCAGGGCATGCCCCAGGGTTCCCCTAAGGAGAATTCCAATTGAAGATGAGCTGAGGAGAAAAAATAAAACACGGAGGAAATGCCACCATGAGAGACAGTCAGCAGGTGCAACAAATGGAAGCTCTGATGCCCCAGAAAGGAGAATGAAGTCAGCTGAGGAAGTACATGCACACTTTGTTTTACTGGGCTTCAAAGATATTGCAGTTTCTACAAATTGAAGGTTTGTGGGAACTCTGTGTGGAGCAAGCCTATCAATACCATTTACAGTATTCGCTCACTTTGTGTCATGTTTTGGTAATTCTGAAAAAGAGTGGATATATGTATATGTATAGCTGATTCGCTTTGCTCTACAGCAGAAACTAACACAATATTGTAAATCAACCATACTCAAATAATAATGAAAACAGACATTATTTCTAACTTTGTCTTTATGATTATATTTGTTATAATGATCTGTGATCAGTAATCTTTGATGTTACTGTTAAAAAGGTTATGACTTGAAGGTTCAGATGATGATTAACATTTTTGGCATTTGGTATTTTAAATTGAGGTATACGCATTGTTTTTGTAAGGCATAATGCATACTTAACAGACTACAGTATGGTATAAACAGAACTTTTCTATGCCTTGGGAAACTGAAAAATTCATCACTTGCTTTGTTGCATTATTCACACTGTTGTGGTGTCTGGAACCAAACCTGCAATATCTCTAAGATGTACCTGTACTTTCATGTAAGTGTGTTTAAAATATTCAAAGTTAAAGAAGGATAGGCTCCATAAAATGGAGGTAATGGAAAAGGACATTCAAATCTGAGAAAAGTAGCTATGTTTACATATGAAAAATATTGCCATAGGTGAGAGAAATAATTAACCTTATTTAGTTCAGTCGCTCCGGAGAAGGCAATGGCACTCCACTCCAGTACTCTTGCCTGGAAGATCCCATGGACAGAGGAGCCTGGTAGGCTGCAGTCCATGGGGTCGCTAAGAGTCGGACACGGCTGAGTGACTTCACTTTCACTTTTCACTTTCATGCATTGGAGAAGGAAATGGCAACCTACTCCAGTGTTCTTGCCTGGAGAATCCCAGGGACAGGGGAGCCTGGTGGGCTGCTGTCTATGGGGTCACACAGAGTTGGACACAACTGAAGCGATTTAGCAGCAGCAGCAGGCAGAGAAGACATTACTTACAGAAGTCAGTGTCAGACAAAAATCAGACTGTCATCCTCAGTAACACATGCCAGGACATTAAAAAAAAAAAAAAAAAAAAAGAATATCTCCAAGGCGCTGAGGCAAAGTTGTGTGAGTACATATTTTAACTAATGTATATGATGCACTTCTGCATCCCCCAAACCACAGAGGACAGTGTCTTCATTAAATGGTGTTGGGAAAACTGAACAGCCACATAAAAGACTTAATCATACACAAAAATTAACTCAAAATGGGTTAAAGACTTGAATATAAAACCTGACACACACAAAAAATGCCTAAAAGGAAATAGAAAGCAGCAGTAAGCTCCTTGACATCAATCCCAATGTTGAATTTTCAGATTTGACTCCAAAAGCAAGGACAACTAAAGCAAAAGCAAGCATGTGGGGCCTTTATAAAACTAAAAGTGTCTGTACAGCATAAAAAAGCCATCAATACAATGAAAAGACAGCCTAGTGAATAGTGAAAATACTTGCAAATCATATCTGATAAGGAGTTAATATCCAAAATATAGGAACAATTCAAACAACTCAATGGCATTAAAAACCCCTCCCAAACAACCTGAATTTAAAATGGACAGAGAATCTAAATAGATATTTTTCCAAAGAAGACATGGATATGGTCAACAGACCCAGGAAAAGATGTTCAGCATCATTGATTATCAGGGAAATGCAAATCAGACCACAGTGAACTATCATCTCACACCTGTTAGAATGGCTATAATCAAAATGAGAAGAAATAGCAAGCCTTGGCAAGGATGTAAAGAAAAGGGAACCCTCACACACTGTTAGTGGGAGTGTAAATTGGTGCCTCCACTGTGGAAAACAGTATGGTGTTTCATCAAAAAATTAAAAATAGAACTACAGTCAGTTCAGTTCAGTTCAGTCACTCAGTCGTGTCCGACTCTTTGCGACCCCATGAATTGCAGCGCGCCAGGCCTCCCTGTCCATCACCAACTCCCGGAGTTCACTCAGACTCACTAATTCTTCGGCGCTCAGCTTTCTTCACAGTCCAACTCTCACATCCATATATGACCGCTGTTAACACCATAGCCTTGACTATACAGTATGATCCAGCAATTCCACTTCTGGGTATTTTTCCAAGAAGAACAAAGTCACTAATTTGAAAGATACATGCACTTGATGTTCATTGCAATTTTGTTTAAATAGCCAAGGTTTGGAAACAAGCTAAGTGTCTTGGTAGATAAATGAATAAAGAAGAGATGGTATATACATACAGTGGAATACTACTTAGCCATATAAAAGCCTGCCATTTGTGACAACATGACTAACCCTTGAAGGCATTATGCTAAGTGAAATAAGTCAGACAGAGGAAAACAAATACTGTTTGATATCATTTATATGTGGAATCTAAAAAGCAAAACATATGAACAAACAAAAGAAGATGAAACTCATAGATACAGACAGCAGATGAGTGGTTACCAGAACAGAGGGCAGTTGTGGGTGGGTGAAATGGGTGAAGGGGATAAGTTGTATGGTGACAGCTGAGAACTAGACTTATTGTGTAGATCACTTTGTAGTGCGTGCAAATATGGAATTAGTATGTTGTAAGCCTGAAACTAGGAAAATACTATATTCCAAGTTTACACTCCCCTAATATAAAACTCAAACCACAAAACACAAACATCCATGGGGAATATCCTCAAGATTTGAGTTTATTCCTGTTGGTAAAATTAAAGGTGACTTTTAGTTTTANCAGCTGAGAACTAGACTTATTGTGTAGATCACTTTGTAGTGCGTGCAAATATGGAATTAGTATGTTGTAAGCCTGAAACTAGGAAAATACTATATTCCAAGTTTACACTCCCCTAATATAAAACTCAAACCACAAAACACAAACATCCATGGGGAATATCCTCAAGATTTGAGTTTATTCCTGTTGGTAAAATTAAAGGTGACTTTTAGTTTTACCTTAATACTTCTGTATTAGTCACATTTACCACAATAAACATGATTAACTTATGTAATAGGATAGATATTAAAAAACGATGATCTGTATTGAAAGGATAGGAAGTCTCTGTGTCTGTTCACGTTAAGCCCATTCTTTAAGGATGCGCTCCTTTGACACTTTATCCACGAGGCCGTCCTGCTGTTCCTTCCCCTCTGCAGGATGGACTCATTCATTAGGCACAGAGGGAACACAGTGCTGAGGGCCCATGGTAATATTTTAATTTTAAATCCTTTTAAAACCAGAAGGAAAAGTTGCACATTATGTTAATGAGCACATAATAAGGCATACAACCTGAATTGTATTTTATTTTTGTCTTTATACCAATGTGGTGGTAAAATATAATTTAAAATGTATTAAATTAATAAACATGATTAACTTATGTAATAGGATAAATATTAAAAAAAGATGGTCTGTGTTGAAAGGATAGGAAGTCTCTGTGTCTGTTCCCATTAAGCCCATTCTTTAAGGATGCGCTCCTTTGACACTTTATCCACGAGGCCGTCCTGCTGTTCCTTCCCCTCTGCAGGATGGACTCACCCATTAGGCACAGAGGGAACACAGTGCTGAGAGCCCGTGGTAATATTTTAATTTTAAATCCTTTTAAAACCAGAAGGAAAAGTTGCACATAATGTTAATGAGCACATAATAAGGCATACAACCTGGATTGTATTTTATTTTTGTCTTTATACCAATGTGGTGGTAAAATATAATTTAAAATGTATTAAATTTATATTATACATTAAATTATATTTATACATTTATAATTTATATATAAATGTATATATTTATAATTATATATTAATTTTTTAATTTTTAATGCAGAAGGAACCAACGAAGGCAAAAGTGCCCAGGGCTCGTGGAAGTCATAAAGCAGCGCTGTACCTCTGACTTCCGCGTCTTAATTTTGGTTGTCCCAGAGGCAGAGTCTGAGAAAAGCCTCTGCAGGCAGATTATTTGGGAAATGACCTTAGCAAGCAGATGTCAGGGAGCAAATGATCTGTATTGAAAGGATAGGAAGTCTCTGTGTCTGTTCACGTTAAGCCCATTCTTTAAGGATGCGCTCCTTTGACACTTTATCCACGAGGCCGTCCTGCTGTTCCTTCCCCTCTGCAGGATGGACTCATTCATTAGGCACAGAGGGAACACAGTGCTGAGGGCCCATGGTAATATTTTAATTTTAAATCCTTTTAAAACCAGAAGGAAAAGTTGCACATAATGTTAATGAGCACATAATAAGGCATACAACCTGAATTGTATTTTATTTTTGTCTTTATACCAATGTGGTGGTAAAATATAATTTAAAATGTATTAAATTTATATTATACATTAAATTATATTTTAATAATTTATATATAAATGTATATATTTATAATTATATATTAATTTTCTTATTTTTAATGCAGAAGGAACCAACGAAGGCAAAAGTGCCCAGGGCTCATGGAAGTCATAAAGCAGCGCTGTACCTCTGACTTCCTGTCTTAATTTTGGTTGCCCCAGAGGCAGAGTCTGAGAAAAGCCTCTGCAGGCAGATTATTTGGGAAATGACCTTAGCAAGCAGATGTCAGGGAGCAGAGAGAGGGACAGGGAGAGACAGAGGGAAGGAAGTCCATAAAATCATGTGTCCTTAAGGTCAATGTGGTGGGCCACGGGGTTTAGCTTTTCTAGGACCTTCACTCCTAAAGACGAACAGAGTGAGTTCCAGTGTTTCCCACCTGAAGGATGAGATGCCAGGCTATTTATCTGCTGACTGTGGTCCTCTCTTCTTTGAGCAATGACCCTGAAGGCTGTTCACTTCTTTACACAGGGCTTATAAAAGTTGATTGGCTCCTGACACTGGGGCAGAAAACCAAGTGTTAGCTCAGGGTGAGATGCTGTGAGCCTGAGAGTGAGATTGCATGGCTAAATGCAGCTGAGACTAAAACCAGAGCAGGGCCAAGGTGATATGCCTCATGTGACCAAGAGTGTCTGCTGCCATTCCCCTGGGATCAATCTCACATAATCCCCACACTCCCAAACCGTTTTATTCATATATCCATATGAGCTCTTTTTACATTCAGCTGTGTCTTGTGTATCCCATATTTCCTTCTGTCCTTGAAATAAAAATTCATTGAGGTCATAAGCCATTCTCATGGCACAGAACCTTGCACATAGTAGGTACTTGATACGTACTGTTGATTTTATTTAACGCAGAGGGCCCTGGACTAGGATTTAAGAGAACTGAATCCAAGTCCCTACTCTGCTGCTAATAAACTGCATAATTTTGGGCAACCCCTTGTCTCCTCAGGATCTCATAACTGTATCTATAAAATGAGGAGCATGTACAAGATCTTCTCCAAGGAGCCCTTTGGATCTGTGTGATTATTCCCACCCACACCATTCCATTCAGCATGAAGAAAGCTCCAACTGCATTCTCTTCCCAGTGTCAGCGGCTGGAATTAGAGGGGTGGACGCAGCACAGTTTTACTATAAAATGAGGAGCATGTACAAGATCTTCTCCAAGGAGCCCTTTGGATCTGTGTGATTATTCCCACCCACACCATTCCATTCAGCATGAAGAAAGCTCCAACTGCATTCTCTTCCCAGTGTCAGCGGCTGGAATTAGAGGGGTGGACGCAGCACAGTTTTACTATGCAAAAAAAAAGTGTTTCTTCGCCGAGAGAGACAAACAAAGAATTATAGCACCTTGTGGGCAGAAGCAAATCAGAGGGCTGACGACACACAGTGGGATTTGCAACCAGATCTGGGACGTGTCAGGAGGAATTCTTGCAGAGATGATTCTTAAAGAATGTGTGATAAGTGATGGGGAGAGTCTGGTGAGAAGAGAGGAGGACAAGCCATAAGGAGCTGGTCCAGGGAAGGGAGACACCTTCCTCCAGGGTGAGGACAGAAAAGGAATGCTTATAAGGCTCTTAGACTTTCGGACCAGCACGATCCCCATATCTCATGTTGCCTTTCTGCGATTGACTGTTTGCTGTAATCAAATACTAGTTTTCATCTGTGTGTTGGCTCCAAGGTGGGGGGAGGGGTACTAGGTATATGGGCAATATACCTCCCATAGTGGGAGACAAGACATAATTTTTCTGTGTTTGCTAGGAAAGGAGAATCACCTTCAGCTTATTTTATATTTATTATAAGCAGCACTGTGGAAATGGATTTTTAAAAAGTGCATTCATAGACTAATGGAGAGAAGAGGATGTATTAGCCTCTAGACAGGTCCTCAATTCAGAAATGTTCAATCAGTCCAGTGTTCCTCTTGTTGATAGTAATGAGTACATTTCTTTCCAGAAGTCAAAGCCCTTGTTATTTTCTCCCTAAGATGATGGGAGTATTTATGTTATGATGATCAGGTATGTGTTACCCCAGGTAGAATATACTGGAGACGCTTGTAGAAGCAGCTCTTTCGTGCTAAGGGTGCCATGGGGAGCATGCACTGCAGAGACCCCAGTCCTTTGGATGTGCCTGCTGACATATCCCCTTCCTGTTCTGCCTGAGCATGAGATCACCTCATAATTTTACCTCCTGAGGTCATTTGCTGCTTTGGGAACCAATGCTCTTTGCTGATAAACATCCCCACTGCACAGAAATGTTGTGCTTAGTAGGTTTCTCTTTTTGGAGAAATGACCCTAATCTCAACAACTTGCTTCATTACAGAGGAGAAACAAATGATGAAATTTGCCAAAGTAGTGGCTGGAACACAGTCTTCCCAACGTTTCCCTGGAAGAGGAAGCAGAGGAATATTGGAAATAGACTTTATTTCTCATAGGGAAACTCACTTCTTAGAAAAGTTTGGTTCAGAAAGTGAAATTTGATGTTGGTTACAGGTATGAACACTGATTCACTGCTGCTGATGCCTGGACATATAGGAACTACTCAAAAGTAAATCTGGTCACCGCCAGTTTTCAGTGATGTTTAGTGTTAGCACAGGTCATCTGTGACCTTACAATAGAGGGAAATGGCATGAAGGAAAGGATGTATATACTGAGACTTTGCAAGGTGTGCTGGTTGGTTCATCTGTTCTTTTACTAATGACTGGACAAAGCATTTTACTTACATTGTCAATTCAGTTAACACATTAATGAAAACATAGAGTGAGTCATTTACTGTGAGGGTTAAAATATCATCTTGTGCAATCTTCACCAAAATATCAAGAAGTTAGGAATTTCGTTATCCAAAGTTCATAGATAAGCAAATGAAGCTCAAAGGGTTTAAATCAAGGCTTAAGGGGATGCAACTCATAAGGGACAAAGCTGGAATTTAAACCTGAGTTTGTCTGACTCTAGAGCTCATGTGTGTGACCTCACAGGTCACACTTCAGTCACCCAGTAAGTGTTTATAAAACTCAACTTTTATAGAAGCAGTTATGGTGACCTCACTGATGATGAGCACAGGGCATGAGAGAGTAATAATCCCCCAAATCCCCACTCTTACCTCATTCCTTGATTCATTCATCAAACACTTCTTGAGTTGATATGTCTGTCTCTACGCTATGAGACTCAGTGATGAACAATGTATGGTTCTTATCCTGGACTGCACAGTCAGGAAAACAAAGAGAAACACTGTAAGTACAGTAGCCTATATACTAAGTCAGACGTGTTCTAGTGATCAGTGGCTAAGTAACAGTTCACCAAACACTTAGTCTTTTTTTCCTCACCATTAAATATTGTTTATTTATTTGATGACCGGGTCTTAGTTGTAGTACATAGGATCTGGTTCCATGACCAGGGATTGAAACCAGGCCTCCTGCACGGAGAGCATGGTGTCTTAGCCACTGGACCACCAGCTGCGTGTGTGCCTGCTCAGTCGTGTCCAACTTTTTGCAACCCCATGGACTGCAGCCCACCAGGCTCCTCTGTCCATGGGATTTCCCGGGCAAGAATACTGAAGTGGGTTGCCATTTCCTCCTCCGGGGGATCTTCCTGACCCAGGATCAAACTCACATCTCTTGCATCTCTCTCCTGCACTGGCAGGCAGATTCTTTATCATTGCACCACCTGGGATTCCCACCAGGGAATTTCCAAGAATCTCCCATGGTTCTATGTCTGTTAGACTCATCTTGGGACCCCTCATGTTTTTGCCCACTGACCATGGTTGAGACTGTGGTCATCTGAAGACTTTTTCATTCATGTGTCTGGTGCCTGGGATGGCTGGATGTGTGTGGGGGCTATTCTCTCAGATCCCTGTCTCTTCACATGGGTTCTCTGCTTGGCCAGCTTGGGATTCCTCACAGCATCTGTCAATCCATGACAGATGGATTTCTTCCTGGTGACTGGCTTCCCTTGGAGCAAACCTCCCAAGAGTGAAAGTTGGAAGCTATGAAGCTTTTTCTGACTAACCCTCAGAAATCAAGGTGTGACTTCTCCTGCATTTTGTTGGTTATAAGCAAATCTCCAGTTCAGCTCAGAGTCAAGGGTGGGGCTGCACAGGAGCACAAATACTGAGAAGCATAATTTATTGGGGGACAAATTTGGAGACTAGATACCACACACTAAATATTCATCAAGTTTGAGGGCCCTTGAGGGGCTTTAACCCAGGGCAGAGAAAGTTTAGCCTGACTCTGGACAAAAGTTGACTAATTCTTGTCAGTCAAGAGTTTTAGTGTTTGGGGGAAGCTCAAACAGTTGGGTTGCAATGAGGTATCTGGCTAGTGGGACAGAGAGTCTAGAGTTGAACAATGGCCAGTACTCAGGCTTTAATGAATAGGAGAAGTGGAATCCTTGAAGGTCTAATAAACAAGGAGTTTCAGGATGAGATCTGTGCATTGGAAGATCCCTCAGGTTGCCATGTGGAAGACAGATCTGAGAAGGCAGTAATGGAGTCAGGAAGCAGTTGAGTTGGGATGAGGAAAGCTCTTCCTTAGGAGAAAGTAAGACATTGTGAGTTACAAGTTTTGTCTAGTTAGCTGAAGAGGATGAGCGGGGAAAGGACCAGGGGGCTTCTCCACTGGGCAGCATTGTAGGAGGTGGTGCTGTTTAACGTGGTGGAGGATACAGAAGCAGTGCCCATTGAGGTATCCAGCCTTGAACTTGTTGATTCAGAAGTACCTGCAGGAGAATCCAGTGGAGATGCTTTTTCCGTGACGTGGCACACACACACACACCATGGTGCTCTGCCCAGGTTCCCTTCACAGGGCCAGTCCATGCTCCACCAGCCTTAACTGTAGGGGCGGCTGGCTGTCTGCACCTGCATCCTTATTCTGGACATTTCCCTCACCCAGAATAGCTCGGGAGGTTGTACCTCTCTCTGGAGGCAGCTCACAGCCCATGCCTGACTGAGCATGGGGCTGCAGATCACCATCCCCCTGCTACCAGGGAGGACAATCTGTGATGCCGTTTATGCTTCCGAGCTCCCCAAGGGCTCAGCTGAGGATAAAGTTCCACTGAATTCACATCTTTATGCAGCCTCTTCCCCTGCCCTAACTTGATGCTCCCATCCCCTCCTCTCTCAGGAAATCACAGCACAAGAGTCTCAGACCAGAGCTACTTCAAGGAAAACTGATCTAAAGAGCCTTCTAGAAGGTGTCCCCATGGATAGGTTGTTTCCAGGCATAACAAGTTCTTTTCTGTGAAACCTATTCTAAAAAAAAAAAAAATAGTAGAGAGCTCTATTCAGTACTCTGTAATGACCTACATGGGTAAAGAATCAAAAAAGAGTGAATGTATGTGTGTATCCTGATTCACTTTGCTATATAGCAGAAACTAACACAGCATTGTAAGTCAATGCTACCCCAATAAAAATTTTAAAAAATAATAGGGCCTCTTATAAGGTTGAGCTGAGTTGTGACGTATAGCATATTTAAGATGTGTT
Organism: Cephalophus harveyi; assembly: GCA_006410635.1. Classification (NCBI taxonomy): domain Eukaryota; kingdom Metazoa; phylum Chordata; class Mammalia; order Artiodactyla; family Bovidae; genus Cephalophus; species Cephalophus harveyi. The sequence continues at coordinate 125,141 of SJYT01083306.1, forward strand.
GTAAAAATATAGCTTGTAGCAAGGTACAACTATTCTGGAACAAAACTACCTGGTTTTAATCCCAACTCCACTGCTTACTAACTGTGTATTTTGGGCAAGTCTTCTTACCTATAAAATGGGAGACTGATAGTCTCTGTGTGCATGCTAAGTCACTTCAGTTGTGTCCGACTCTTTGCAACCCCATGGACTGTAGCCCACCAGGCTTCTCTGTCCATGGGATTCTCCAGGCAGGAATAGTGAGGTAGGTTGCCATGCTTTTCTCCAGGGATCAAACCCACATCTCTTATGTCTCCTGCATTTTCAGGCAGTTTCTTTAACACTAGCGTATACAAGACAATTATTGTAAGGAGTTAAAAATATTATTATCACTATAATGTAAAATATGATAAGGATAATTTTGTCTCGTATGTTCAATGATATATTCTCAGCACCTTCAATAATACCTGATAAAATTCTCAATAAATATTCACTGAGTGAATATGTATAAAGCAATTAGAAGAACATTGGACACAATTTCACTACTGGGAGTTGATCCAAAAAATACATTCACAGTAATACAAACCAACAGAAAGATTATTAATTACAGAAATAGCAATAGCTTGTTGAAGGCAGTTGTTGTTCAGTCGCTGTGATGTCCAACTCTTTGCAAACTCAAGGACTGTAGCATGCCAGGCTTCCCTGTCCTTTATTGTCTTCCCAAGTTAGATCAAATTCATGTCCATTTAACTGATGATGCTCTCTGTCCATCTCATCCTCTGTTGCCCGTTTCTCCTTCTGCCCTCAATCTTTCCCAGAATCAGGGTCTTTTCCAGTGAGTCGGCTCTTTGCATCAGGTGGTCAAAGTATTGGAGCTTCAGCTTCAGCATCAGTGCTTCCAATGAATATTCATGGCTAATTTCCTTTAGGATTGACTGGTTTGATCTGCTTGCTGTCCAAGGGACTCTCAAGAGTCTTCTCCAGCACCACAATTTGAAAGCATCAATCCTTTGGGGTTTAGCCTTCTCTGTGGACTGACTCTCACATCTGTACATGACTACTGGAAAAAACCATAGCTTTGACTAGATGGGCTTTGTTGGCAAAGTGATGGCTGATTTTTAATATGCTGGCGAGTCTTGTCGTGGGTGTCCTTCCAAGGATCAAGTGTCTTTTAACTTCATGGCTGCAGTCATTGTCCACAGTGATTTTGGAGCCCAAGAAAATAAAATCTGTCATTGTTTCCACTTTTTCCCTTCTATTTGCCATGAAGTGATGGAGCTGAATGTCATGATGTTCATTTTCTGAATGTTGAGTTTTAAGCCAGCTTTTTCACTGTTTTCTTTTACCCTCATCAAGTGGCTCCTTAGTTCCTCTTCACTTACCATTAGAGTGGTATCCTCTGCATATCTGAGACTGCTGATATTTCTCCCAGCAATCTTGATTCCAGCTTGTGATTCATGAGTCATTCAGCTTAGCATTTCACACGATGTACTCTGCATATAAGTTAAATAAGCAGAGTGACAATATATAGACTTGTCATGCTCTTTTCCCAATGTTGAACCAGTCAGTAATTCTATGTCTAGTTCTAACTGCTGCTTCTTGACCTGCATACAGGTTTCTCAGGAGACAGGTCAGGTGGTCTGGTACTCCCATCTCTTTAAGAATTTTCCACAGTTTGCTGAAATCAGTAGCTTGTTTGAAATAGCAAAAGATTAAGAAAATTTATACAAATATGTTATATGTATACATATGTTAATGCACACATGTATATGTATATATGCTCAGATGCTCAGTCATGTCTGACTCTTTGTGACCCCATGGACTGTAGCTCACCAGGCTCCTCTGTCCATGGGATTTTCAAGGCAAGAATACTGGAGTGGGTTGCCATTTCCTTCTCCAATTAATACACATATGTACATACTATACAATTATCAAAAAGACTATATAAATAAATTTTTCATTCATTCGGTGGAATACTATGCAGTCACAAAAAAAATGAGGCAGTGAAACAGATATGGAATGATTGCCAACATATATTGTGGAAAAGGAAGGTGTAGAGAAAAGCCAGGTGCTATGTGTATAGCCCTTCGTCATTTGTGGAAGGATATATACACATATTTGTAAATACTTATGTGTATGTGCTAGATATGCAATATGTATTTGTGCATGTACACACACACAATCTCTGGTGGGAGTCCAAGGAATCTAGCAGCAGTGATTGCCTCTGGCGAAGGAAACTCATTGTCTGGACTCAGGAATAGAAAGGAAATTTAAGGTAAACCCTTGTGATTTTTATTCCATGGGCAAGGCAAGACTATCCTATTTGGAAACTAATCAAACAATTCACAGTTTTTAAAAGAAAGAATTGAGATTTAACCGAGAGTTGGCTGCCTAGGGGCAAGTGAGAGAAGGGGGATCTATTTTCAATCATCTAACAGAGCCACAGGCATCTTGTTCCAGAGAACGCAGGTCTGGTAAGAGCATGGCATTTTTCCTGCACAAGGGGGCGCTAAGCCCTTTACCTGGTAAATCCCCTGTGAATTGACCTCTGAAGATTGATTACAGCTCAGCCTTCCACTCCTCTGGCTTGGAAAATTAGATTGAATACCATTATTAATTTTGATGATCAGACTTGAATTCTCTGTAAGCTCACTTAGCAGGCAGACAGCTTCTAGCCTTTTATAAATAATGCCCTCCAGATGCGATCTGCCTTCTTATGGGGATGGAGGGGGTTGAGGGTGGGACAGAAGCATCCACTATGTCAGGACCCCTCCTGGGGAGCTGGGGTGCATCAAGTCAGTTAATCCTCTTACCCTGTCCCTGGGTCTCAGCATCATTTTGTCCACTTAGGTGGGAAACAGACTCTGGTGGTTAAATGACTTGCTTGCAGAAAAGTGAATAAGTAGAAAAGTGAATAAGGAGAGAGGAGGCCCATAACAGGTGCTGTCAACTACACCTGAGCTCATGAATAATCATGACTTTGTTTGAAGCGGGGAATGCACAAGAGACCTATAAAAAAACACCAAGAAGAGAGATGTTGGCTTGCCAAAACTGTTCCTGATGGCTGAGAAAAAGGTGCTTTTCTCAAGTTGGACATCTTCCCTCTATTCCTCACACCGTAGAGTGGCCGTGACATCTGAGAAGTATGATCTGTCACCCGGGTGAATCTGAATGGTGCCAAGGGGCTGTCCCCTCCAGGCTGACTGAAAAATCACAGTGTGTTTGTGAGGAGGGCCAAGCTGGGATGTTCTCTCAGCTTGTGCAGGTCACTCTTACTGAAAGGTAGGGGTGCTGTGACCCATAGAGAGGAAAAGAGAAATTCAGGTCACGCAGGCTGTGCTGCAAGTTAGGGCCACATGCTCAGTCTTTGGGTTTTGCTTTTCCAGTTCTTCCTAAACGTGTTAGTGGCTTCAGTGGTGTCTGACTCTCTTGCAACCCCTTGGACTGTAGCCCGCCAGGCTCCTCTGTCCATGGGATTCTCCAGGCAAGAATACTGGAGTGGGTTGCCATTTCCTTCTCCATTTCCTTCCCAACCCAGCGATCAAACCTGGCTCTCCTGCTTTGCAGGCAGATTCTTACTTATAAAAATTTTACAAAGGCCACATTACTTTGGAGTCTAATCTTGCAGACCCTGAACTCAACCCCCTTATTTATTCTGATTTTCCTTCCTCATGAGTCACTGTGTTCTTCACTGGTAACTCAGTCTATGAGGAAGGAAGTGACCTATCAGTTTTAAAAAACATAATTTTAACTCCTAGTTTTTACAAGTAGTAATTTCCAGCTTTCTGCAATGTGGATTGGAAGTGTCTGCTGGTAAAGAACCGAGTCTTCTTTTGACGACCTTTCTAGACATCTTTGTCCTGTGCCGGACATGACAGTAGGCACTTATCCTGGCTTACCTTATTGAGTAGTGAGCTGGCATCCATTTAAAGAGCTGCAGAGAACCCAGGGAGATTGTCATATTGCTGTGTGGATTAGCAGTAGAATATCAAACACGCACCTGAGCACACCGCTTGTTGAAAAGTGATATTGGTAGTATGGTAGGCAGAATTCTGGGTCGTCCCCAAGATTCCACCTCTTTGTGTACATTCCAAGTAGAATCTCTTCCCTTTCACTGTGGGCAAGTCTGGTGAATGTTATGGATGCCACTGCCATGGTTACATTACACAGCTACGTGAAGGGATGGTACAGATGTCACTAAGTCCCTAATTAGTTTGACTGTGAGTTAATCAGGAGAAGGCAGTGGCACCCAACTCCAGTACTCTTGCCTGGAAAATCCCATGGATGGAGGAGCCTGGTGGGCTGCAGTCCATGCTAAGTGTCAGACACGACTGAGTGACTTCCCCTTCACTTTTCGTTTTCATGCATTGGAGAAGGAAATGGCAACCCACTCCAGTGTTGTTGCCTGGAGAATCCCAGGGATGGGGGAGCCTGGTGGGCTGCCGTCTATGGGGTCGCACAGAGTCGGGCACGACTGAAGTGACTTAGCAGCAGCAGCAGCAGCAGTGAGTTAATCAGAGAGATTCCCTGGATAGGCCTGAGCTAATCAAGTGAGTCCTTTCAAAGATGGCTTAGGACTTCTCTGAAGTCAGAGAGGTTGTCCTTCTGGCCTGGAGTTGTTTCAACCTGAAGGAAATAAATTCTGCCAACAATCTGAGCTTCCAGTGAGACTCCAGGCTGGCCAGTACCTTGATGAGAGCCCAGCCAGAACCTGGGCAGAGGACTCCGCAGAGCTGAGCCCAGACAGCTACCCTGTAGAAGTCATGAGATCATCAACGGGTTCTAAGCTGCCAAGTTTGTAATTTGTTACACAGCCTAGAAAACTAATAAAGCTCCCATGTTTGTGGAAGGAATTTAGGCCATGCCTTGTATGGCTGACGGATTGTCTTACACCTAATTTCTTTCATTTTTTTGTTTCTCTACTTAAATGTGAATGTATTTTTTTCATGTGATGATATTTGAGAACAAGAACGTACATAACTTTAGATGCCTTTGTATGATATGTTTTCAAATCACTTAATTTCCTCGTGGCTTCCTCGGTTCCCCTGTGAGCCAGCAATGGCCCTGTGGCTGGCATGGCAGTGGCCCACCAGGTGGCGCTCGCCAGGAGCTTGGGGGTGGTGAGGGGCTTCTGCAAACAGATGAATAATCGAGGGGTTTTATGGAATGGATACGCAGCTATGATCGATTGGAAAGAAAATGGGATTTGCAGTCCAGAGAACTAGGTTTACATTTTTATTCTACTTAAGAACCATATGATCTTAGGCATATCATTCAAATTTTCTGACTCCTGGTTTTGTTTTGTTTTTTTTTTAATCTCTAGAGTGAGGGATGATAACAGGCTGGGGGTGAGGACTAAATGAGCTACTGTGTATGACTCATATTGTCACCTCCTGTTTGCATTTTAATCTTGTCCAGGTCAGTTCCTCCCATACAGACTGGAATTTTCTCACCCTCCTGATCTCTTGGATTCTTCTAGTAACACTGGGATTGCAAATGGGATTTTATTGGAAATGGGAAATTAGGTGACAAAGACAAGAGAAAAATTTCCATTTCCTTTCAGAGCAAAATGTCACCCTATTCTGTTTCAGTGAAGAATAAAGGAATTTGAATAAAATGTCAGTTTCCTTCTGAACTAAATTGGGAATTATAATGACATGCACAGTCTCCATTGAGCACATGAATATTCATAATTAAAAATGAAATTGTCCTTTTTTTCAGATTGTGAAAGTGAACAGAACTCCCCAGGGGTGGCCAGGGCCAGAAGAGCTGTTCATTTTAAGAAAAAGTCAAAGGAAATTCTAAGATTCCAAAGTGATGTATTCAAAATCGTAACAGATGCCAGAAGGGTTGGTGAAACACCGTTAGACTGAGGCGCCCCTTCCATGCTTTCTGGGTGGCTCAGAGGACGTAGGAGGTATTCCTCTGGGGAGGGAAGGAGCTTTGAAAATACGTCCTGGCTGCTTACTCCGTATCCCACCGTGCCACCCTGCCTCTGGCCAACACCATAGCTCACACACACACTCATCTTGTTTTCCAGACATACTGTAGCTCTGCCTCTTCAAAATTCAATATAGTGGGTTAGGCATATATTAAGTAAGTAAAACATAGAGGGAGGGTATGATGTACTAGAGGAGTGAACTTTTAGTTAGTAGTTACTATAACCGTGTTATAGACAAACTAAGACTGAGATTGTTATACCTGCTGTTCTTAGTGACATCTTTGATTTATTCTCCTAATTTTATGTCTATTTTTTAATTAAAGGGTCTTTTCAGGATATTTCTTTGTAGTTAGCATTCACAGAGATCCACATTGTTCTAGAGGAAGAAAGAGACAGGTTGTAGGTCTGAGGTCTGAACTATGGGGCCTTGGGCAAAGCCCTCCTTTCTGGATCCTCAGATTTTTTTTTTTTAAAGACTTTTTTGATGTGTACCATTTTAAAAGTTTTTGGTGAATTTGTTAGAATGTTGCTTCTGTTTTATGTTTTGGTTTTTTGGCCACAAGGCATATGGGGTCTTAGCTCCCCAACCAGGAATCGAACCTGCACCCCTATGCTGGAAGGCAAACCTTACCTACTGGATCACCAGGGAAGTCCCTGGATCCTCATTCTTGCTTGGACCATCTCGTAGTTGAACTAATGGCCATTAAAGAGATTCTTGTCCCTCTTCATTCTTTGGCCATGATTCCTCTCCCTTTCCTGTTCCAGTTTTCCAAATGTCATAAAGATGTTCATTTATTTCTCTGGGCCCAAGAGAAGGAATCCTTTTGGGGAGAAAAGCCAAGGCTGTGTCTCTTAGAACCTTTCATCCTAAATACTCTGCTCTGATTTCTGCTCAAATCCAGGGAAGTGATTGCTTCAGCTTTGCCTTAGTAAAATGGGGAACCGCTAAGGTGACTTGTTCTAGATGATGGAGCTTAATCAAGATACACCTTCCTTGATTGAAAAGGTGCTGTGTGCTGTGTTTAGTTGTGCAGTTGTATCTGACTCTTTGCAACCCCATGGACTGTAGCCCACCAGGCTCCTCTGTCCATTGGGATTCTCTGGACAAGAATACTGGAGTGGGTAGCCTGTCCCTTCTTCAGGGAATCACCCAGAACCAGGAATTGAACCAGAGTCTCCTGCATTGCAAGTGGTTTCCTTACCAGCTGAGCTCCTGAGGTGTGATTCGCCTAGCAACTCTGCTACTTTTCAGAAGCCTTGGGAAGCATGAGTTTCTTTTCATTCTTTTTCATCTGCTTGCTCCTTTGGAGTTAATGGTTTCTTCCTGTAACTGCCATGATCGACTTTCCTGGACGCCATCCGCATCTATCATCCCAGTGACAGTGCCTTAATTGAAATGACATCTTAGAATTATTTCTTTAAAATTCATTGTTTAATTCAGTAAATTTAGTATTAATTAACACCAACTGCGGTGGTGTTTTGGTCCCCCATTTGTCACTCTCTCAGCTCAGTACAGGAAATAATAGGTCTATTTCATTTTACAGGGCTTATTTGACTTGGAAAAGAGAAAGAGAAGGGAGAGAGGAGGGAGAGGATGAGGAGGGGGAAAAAGAGAAGGAGAAAGGTGAGTTGCCAGATGCCACTCATCCTTAGAGGAGCCTTGACAAGACTTATGGTTGTACTTATGGTACAACCATAAGTCAGGGGAACTTCAGAGAGCCATCCACTTCAAAAGGTTTCTTTTGAATATAACATTCAGAATGAATGAATGCACATGCCTGTGCATGTGTGTGTCTATGCAAATACACTTAGCTCTATTTTCCTGCCCTGTGGGAAAATGATATGTGTAGTTAATCAAATAATGTTGTGACAAAGAATTATCATGCATCCTGTTAATACAGTCAAGCTTTGTAAGAATTAGGCTATGCTGGGAATATGGATATTGTGTCTTA
>SJYT01083314.1:0-20500 GCA_006410635.1 Cephalophus harveyi
GAGAAGGGGACGACAGAGGATGAGATGGCTGGATGGCATCACTGACTCAATGGACATGAGTGTGAGTGAACTCCGGGAGATGGTGATGAACAGGGAGGCCTGGTGTGCTGCAGTTCATGGGGTTGCAAAGAGTCAAACACAACTGAGCAACTGAACTGGACTGAAACCATCAACTGTATTTTACAGAGACTTAAGTGATAAGAGAAACCATCTTTATATTTACTCAAGTAATTTGTCTTTCCTGCACTCTTCATCCCTTCGTGTAGATTTGAATTTCCATCTGGTGTAATTCTCTTTCTGCTTCAAGGACTGCTTTAACATTTCTTGGACTGTACATCTGTTGATGAAGAATAATTGGTGCTTTTGTATGACTGCAAAATTCTTCAATCTGCCATTGATATTAAAGATATTTTTGTAGAGTATAGAATTCTAAAGTTTTCCCCCCTCCAAGAGCTTTAAAAATCTTGTTCCACTAGCTTCTGGCTTGAACTGTTTCTGACAGAAAGTCTACTATAATTCTTACCTGTGTTCTTATGTAATATGTCTTTTTTCTCTCTGGTTGCTTTTAAACATATTTCTATATTACTTTTTTAGCAATTTGATTTTGTATGCCTTGGGGTAGTTTTATTCATGTTTCTTCTGCTTTGAATTCATTGTGCTTCTTTGATCTGGTACTCTCCCCTGCTATTCCTAGCTGCCTTGGCCTTCCTGGACTTCTACCTTTGTCTTCTTAGGAAATCCATTGCTTGGCTGTCCCCTCTCCATGATGTGACCTGGAAATTCTTTCTAAGCAGTAAACAGGGGCAGTAATAAAAGTCCCTTGGTTTGTTTCTACTTTCTCAGGGAGCATCATCCCACTGCTTCACATCCTATGTTAAAAATAAACCACATTGTTTCATAAATTTTGTCTGATTTTTCAAATTGTTTCATATGGAAGAGTAAATCTACTCCCTGTTACTCCATCTTTACTAGAAACTGGGACTAATGCTTATCGGACAACTTCCCTGGTGGCTCAGATGGTAAAGTGTCTGCCTACAATGCGGGAAACCTGGGTTCGATCCCTGGGTTGGGAAGATCTCCTGGAGAAGGAAATGGCAACCCACTCCAGTATTCTTGCCTGGAAAATCCCATGGACGGAGGAACCTGGTAGGCTACAGTCCATGGGGTCGCAAAGAGTCGGACACGACTGAGCGACTTACCTACCTACCTACCTACTATGTACCAGACACTTTGCCTTCATTCTTTCATTAAATTCTACCAGAATCCCTATGATGAAGATATTATTAGCCTTTTCATAGATAAGGAGACTAGGGGATATGGCAGCATTAATGAAAAAAAGTCATATAACTTATTAAATGACAGAATGATTATTTGATCTCAGATGTATTTGACTAAAAAAGAATGCTACCTTCATTTAACACAGAGACAGAAAAGTATACGAATGTGAATAAATAGCATCCATTCTGTAAAATTCATTTTAATGAGCAATTTAAACTTCTTTTCCCTAGTGATGACAGCAGGTACATAATATAGGAATTAGAGCTTTATATTTCAAATCATTATCTTTTTTCATTTGTTCTTGTCCCTTAATGGTATCAGAGACAGATCCTACACTTTTCTGGCCACGTTGGTTGTAAAAAAAATTCCAGTCCACTTTGAAGTTCCAATCTCAAATAAAGTTTAGACCCTTTGCTCAGTGGACTCCAAGGGACTTGGAGAAGGGGAACAGTATAGTGCTTGTATAACTAATACTTTTGTAATGCTGCAGTATTATTGGTCTTTCCTCGATCAGTCATAATCCATGTGCTCCTACTGTGCTCTGCTCTTAAGATATGTTGCTTTTGTCAACTTGAAAAATATTCACAAGCTAAAAGTTGACAGTTATGTTTTATTCAGTGAGAATTTTTAGCACTTCAAACCCAGGAGACAGCATCTCAAGTGAGCCTGAGAGATCTCCTTTGAGGAGGCAAGGGGAAGAACCATGTTACATGGATATTTTGTTACAAAAGGCAGGTGGTCTGAACATCAAAAGATTATTGTTAATGAAAGAAAACCAGATATCCCAAGTTAAGGAATTTAGCACTTTCCTATGTATGGGAAGATGCAAGAGTCTGGGCTCACTGAAATCATTCCTTCTCAGCTCTCCTGGGCCAGGATCCTGTGTTCTTTCACATCCTGAGCTCCCTTAGGGCTCACTGTAGGGACTGGCTGCAGTCTGATAGTTGTGAGACTGCAGCTATTTTTCTCCTTTCCAAGAGCCCCAAGGGATCACCAGCCCACACTGGAGGGCTGTAATCACTAATGACCATGACATCCTTATTTACTGATATTTTTATGAATGAAAAATCTCCTTTAAACAGATTCCTTCTGTCACTACTCCCCCTTGCCCTGCCTGTGATTCTATGCCTGATCTGAGAAAAGGATTACCTTATCTGACCTAGCGTCTTCCAAGGGCAATGCCATGGTTTCTGCTCCCTTACATAACCTCTGTGCTCCTTCACATGAAGCAAGGAAATGCTAAAGTCCTCTTTGACACACTCGAAGGGCCAACAGGAACTAGGATGGGTTTGTCCACCATTCCTTTCGCAGTCTCACACACTAATGTTCATTCTTGAATTATTTCTGCATGCCTTCCTTTCTCAGCTCTTTCTCTCAAGATGACATGAAGTAACCAAGGTTTTCTAAGAATCCCTCACTATCAGCTCTGGTGGCAACAGATGGTTGGAGTGGGGGCTGATCTGTGGTTCTGCAATTCACCAAGTCTCCAGCTGGGGAAGGAGGTGTCAGTCTCTTCCTGTATTCAGTTCAATCACTCGGACATGTCCAACTTTTTGCAACCCCGTGGTCTGCAGCACATCAGGCTTCCCTGTCCATTACCAACTCCTGGAGTACTCAAACTCATGTCCATTGGGTCAATGATGCCATCCAACCATCTCATCCTCTGTTGTCCCCTTCGCCTCCCACCTTCAATCTTTCCCAGCATCAGGGTCTTTTCAATTGAGTCAGTTCTTCACATCAGGTGGCCAAAGTATTCGAGTTTCAGCTTCAGCATCAGTCCTTCCAATGAATATTCAGGACTGATCTCCTTTAAGGTGGACTGGTTGGATCTCCTTGCAGTCCAAGAGACTCTCAAGAGTCTTCTCCAACACCATAGTTCAAAAGCATCAATTCTTTAGTGTTCAGCTTTCTTTATAGTCCAACTCTCACATCCATACATGACCACTGGAAAAACCATAGCTTTGACTAAATGGGCCTTTGTTGGCAAAGTAATGTCTCTGCTTTTTAATAAGCTGTCTAGGTAGGTCATAACTTTTCTTCCAAGGAGCAAGCATCTTTTAACTTCATGGCTGCAGTTACCATCTGCAGTGATTCTGAAGCCTCCCCCCCCCCCCCAAATAAAATCTGTCACTATTTCCACTGTTTCCCCATCTATTTGCCATGAAGTGTAGGCATGACATTTTCTGGAACCCCATCTCCTGGAACCCCATTCCATTCATTTAAATTCTGGAGGTGAGAGAATTACCTCATGGGAAGAAATTGGAAAGGCATTACCTCCTACAGAGAGAATAATAGATTTCCCTCTCCATTTTGCCAGTAATCTCCTTATAATAGCTTGTTTGCTAGGTGATGACTGTGGGTAATAGGGCCTGTTTAGCTGCCTGTCAGTAAGCTCTGGGGGAATTAATAGGTCCCGGTGTTGGCAATTCTCTTTAGACTGTGGCACGTTAATGCCTCTCATTTTCACACGAAGCCTTAAGGCAACAGTAAGAATCCTACTTAATATCTTGTTCCACAATCAATAGTTCAGCTTCTATCACAGAGTCCAATATATGATAACAAAAGTTGATTTAAGTTTCAGTTTCCTTGTCTGTTGTGACAACTCTGAAAACCTTAAATAAGCACTGAAGTATATATTCAATCTTTCCCAGCATCAGGGTCTTTTCAATTGAGTCAGTTCTTCACATCAGGTGGCCAAAGTATTCGAGTTTCAGCTTCAGCATCAGTCCTTCCAATGAATATTCAGGACTAATCTCCTTTAAGGTGGACTGGTTGGATCTCCTTGCAGTCCAAGAGACTCTCAAGAGTCTTCTCCAACACCATAGTTCAAAAGCATCAATTCTTTAGTGTTCAGCTTTCTTTATAGTCCAACTCTCACATCCATACATGACCACTGGAAAAACCATAGCTTTGACTAAATGGGCCTTTGTTGGCAAAGTAATGTCTCTGCTTTTTAATAAGCTGTCTAGGTAGGTCATAACTTTTCTTCCAAGGAGCAAGCATCTTTTAACTTCATGGCTGCAGTTACCATCTGCAGTGATTCTGAAGCCTCCCCCCCCCCCCCAAATAAAATCTGTCACTATTTCCACTGTTTCCCCATCTATTTGCCATGAAGTGTAGGCATGACATTTTCTGGAACCCCATCTCCTGGAACCCCATTCCATTCATTTAAATTCTGGAGGTGAGAGAATTACCTCATGGGAAGAAATTGGAAAGGCATTACCTCCTACAGAGAGAATAATAGATTTCCCTCTCCATTTTGCCAGTAATCTCCTTATAATAGCTTGTTTGCTAGGTGATGACTGTGGGTAATAGGGCCTGTTTAGCTGCCTGTCAGTAAGCTCTGGGGGAATTAATAGGTCCCGGTGTTGGCAATTCTCTTTAGACTGTGGCACGTTAATGCCTCTCATTTTCACACGAAGCCTTAAGGCAACAGTAAGAATCCTACTTAATGTCTTGTTCCACAATCAATAGTTCAGCTTCTATCACAGAGTCCAATATATGATAACAAAAGTTGATTTAAGTTTCAGTTTCCTTGTCTGTTGTGACAACTCTGAAAACCTTAAATAAGCACTGAAGTATATACATGGTTAGAAGCTGGAGAAAGTCAGCACAGAATGTGAGAATACAAAATAAACAGATTGCTCTCCTGCACAAAACGTGTACACTCTGACAAAAAAAAATAAATAAAAACCAGAGTGCCTTCTTTTAGAACCTGATCTGGTTTCCAAGAAGTAAGGACTGGACACTGTGAGGGAGGTGGGCAATAATATGGCCAAAGAAAAAGGAAAAGAGTGGAAGGAGGTGGGGAGAGAGAGAGAGACTCTGGGAACACAGTAAGACACTCCTTGGTTTCATTCTTGGCTCCCATGGATACAGCCGAGAAGGAGCACTGTGGGCCCATCAAGGGGAGGGCTGGAGGCTGGCAGGCTCTCTTAACTCATGGAGCTATTTCAAGCTCTGGGATCGGTGCCCATATTCAGGGACTTAGCATTCCTGATGAGGGAGGTGGTATGGAAGAGTGCTTTCAAGTGTGTTCAGCCTTCTCCCCACAACCCTCTCCAAAGTTCCCTCTAACCTCCCCACCTCCCCAACACCAAGCTCCTAAATTTATTGAAGAAAAACAAGCTCATTTTCAGCTGGGCATAGCAAAAGAAGCAGGCAGCATTCTCACAGTGAGAACCCTGGATTTGTAGGTAAGTGCTACTCATTATGTTCTTTAATAAAAGTTTAGTCTACATTTTAGACTAAAAGCTAGCTGTCTTAAAAATTTCTCTCCTGTGTCCTGACCTTATCCTCCCTTGTAATGCTAAGCTTTTTCCTCTGTTATTATCAACAAAGCTTTATTAAGAGTGATCTATTTGTATCCTGGGCACATATTGTGTATCTAGCTCTGAGATGCATATTGAGAAGGAAGCAAAGAGCAGGAAAGACGTGTCCTTGCCTCTTAGCACAACACAGTCCAGGGAGGAAGATGGGCTCCTTTCAGCTACCCAGAGTACTTGTTCTGGATGCCCGTACTGTTTTGTAGCCAACAGATCCCACTCTCCCCACCTTTTGAAATATTGATTGTTCAGATTTGGCATGTACCATTTGACTCCAAATGACTCAGTGGTAAAGAATCTGCCTGCCAATGCAGGAGACACAAGAGATGTAGGTTTGATCCCTGAGTCAGGAAGATCCCCTGAAATAAGGAAATGGCAACCCACTCCAGTATTCTTGCCTGGAGAATCCCATGGACAGATGAGCCTAGCTGGTTACAGTCCATGGTGTCACAGAGTCAAACATGACTTAGCGGCTATACAACAACATTAGACTCCAGAGTTGTAAATCTGAAAGTTCTTTGAAAGCAGGAACCGTGTCTCATTCACCACTACCCTCAGCCCCCAGCATAGCACCTGGCACATGGTAGGATTACAGGCCGCATGGACCCTCAGGTACATAAATTAATGAATTGAAGGGGCTCCAGAATGGCTCTGTCCTAAGTCCCTAGATCCTGTCCAGGGCCCTGAGCAGGCTTTTGGGGAGTCTTTAAAGAACAGTAGAAGGAACTTATCTCATAGGGTGAATAATGGCTTATATCTGTAAAGTGTTTTTATAATTTTTGCCCTAAAATTTATTCATGTCCTTTTCACTTGATATTTATACCAACCTGATTGGGGGTTGTATTCAGAGCCTATAATCTATCACTCTTTTATTGGCAAGGAGACTGAGGCTCAGAGAAATGACTTTGCCCTAGATACTTCCATGTCACACTGGAAAATCATGTTACTGTAGGTCTGATAAATGAAATATCATCTGCCATATCAGTAAACAAAGATTGCCACAGTTACCAGAAACTGCAGTCACTGCCACTACTGAGCTGGTTAGCCCTGAGGGAACTCAGGAAGGAAAAAATATCTGCTATCTAGCAGCTAACAGATTGCAGTCACTCCACACAGTGAACCCTGGGGAAACTCAGAACATGGAAACACAGGATACTAGCCCCAGAGAGCTGAGGTGCAGAGTAAAGGAATGATTTCAGTGAGTCCAGGCTCTTGAATCTTCCCATACAAAGAAAAGCGCTAAATTCTTTAACTTGAGACATCTGATTTTCTTTTATTAACAGTCATCTTTTGTTCCCACCACCTGCCCTTTGTTGCAAACTCCTATATACCCTAACGATATAATAGGATATATATAGTTATATAGTACCTCCTCTTTGAAGCAGTTTTCTCAGGATTACTTGAAATGCTGCCTCCCAGGCTTGAAGTTCTAAAAATTCCCACTGAATAAAACATAACTCTCAACTTTAAGGCTGTGAATAATTTTTTAGTTGACAGGGAAAAGTTTTCTAATAGTGTAACTTAATCTGACTGGGCAGCTATGTATTCAGAAATACTCAGGATTCAAACACTGATCTTCCGATTAAAAGCCAGGGTCAGGGTCCCCATTTTGCTTTATCAGATCCGACACAGCGCCTGAGAGAATCTTGTTCTATTGCCTCTAGATCATGAAAAGAATGGAGAGGCATATGGTCAGGGGACCACTGCATAAGCACTTTGATCTGGAGAGGAAAAGTGCGAAGCAAGCTGAAGCCAGACTCAGCCAAAGACTGCAGAGACTAGAGGATATCTGCCTGTACCACGTGAAGTCACTGACCAGGGAGCAGAGACAGCTCCAGAAAGAACTCCAGAGGCTGCAGCAAGGTGAGGCTTCCAGGATGGGGAGAGGCAGAGCAGGACAGCTAGCCATTGCTTGGCTGAGGCGAGAGTAATACCCCCTACTTGGTGATGAGGGCCCTTTCAGAGACTGGACACTCAGTAAGAGGACTTTTGGTCTCAACTTGGATTTTAGGCTGCCCACCTTTCTCTCCCTCAATGATACAGCTCCCTGGAGCAGTGCCCATGCAAACCTTCCTGAGCTAACACTTCTCAGGCACTTCTCTTTCCAATGAGCTCTCTCTGGCTTAAAGCTTTAGTGTTCTACTTTCTTATATCTGGGTTGATTTGGTTTCACTTCTTTTCTATGCCTGGTCAGCAAACATTCACTGAGTAACTATTAATGTGCAAGTCATCTTATGAAAAGGAAGTAAAAACAAAAAAATTCCCCGGGATTAGTGACCAGAGAGTGTGTATAACAGTGGCTGACCTCTGCTACGGCTGAGCAAAGAGCACTTGGGTATTTCCAACACGTCAGTCTGAGAGTCAGGTCTTCCTTTCTTCTGCAGAAAGTGAATTTCTCAATTTATCCTTCTTGTATTCTGTAATGTATCATCACTAGAGCTTGCAGATTTTGCTTAGATAAGAAAATTTTGCAAAAGCAATTGCTGCGTATTGGTACTATGATTTCATTGTCTTCTTAAGCCAAAGAGCAAGTATTTCTGTCATTTCCCCAAAGAGGTGTCTTTACCCAGAAGCTGCGAGTTCACATTCTTTATAATAATTCACTTCCACAAAACCTTCTGTTGCCAATGAATAATCCTTTCCAAATGTACACGTTACTTAGAAGACTATCCAATGAACATAGAACTTACAGTTTAGTGATTATAACAAGATTAACGCTACTAACTTCAAACGCCAATTTCTAGTTAGTAAGCTATTGATCTTCACAGAAGGAAGGGCTACACAATGGTATCCAGAATCTCAGGCCTTCCAAAGCTGTCTATACCATTCAGTAAAAAAATAAGGAAATAAAACTGCCTGCTCAGTGATTGCATCTTCATCCATTAAACTGTGGTGGCTGAGAATACAGACTTTGGACCCACACTGTCAGGGTTGAAATCCTGACTCTATCACTTACCAGCAGTGAGACCTTGAGCAGCTTACTGGACCTGCCTCTGCCTCAGTTTTCTCCAACATAAAATGTAATTGATGTTTCTTACCTCATGGAGTCATTTGAGGATACAGTGAGCATTTGAAACGATACCTAAATACAAAATAAGTGCCATGTAACTGTTTGCTGTTATCAATCAGTAAAAGACTGTTACAGAATTAAAACCCTTCTACAGTTTTGTTGAAAGTTACCATAGTTATACAATTTATAGAAACTTTTTATTTTTCCCATAATAAAATGATCATATTTTAATATACAGCATAGAATGGATCTATCTATCTCAGCTCTTCAAACTATAATCCCTTCTTACTTAAGGCAGGGGCAGGAGCCCTGAAAATGATGTAGCATGTTCTAGAAGAAAGTCAGATATCACAATTCAATGTAAAATCATTTAGGTCTCCACAGCTGATATATGGACACAAGGGCCAAGAGTATTATCCAGAGGTCTAGCCTAGGATTTATTTCTAACCTCCACCTTTGGGTTCTAAAGAGGAGTAACTGAGCAAGTAACTGAACTCCTCTGGTTTAAACCTCCCTGTCTGTAATAAACGGTTAAACCAAACTAAGGATGAGAGCTCACAGGATGGAAAGGTATCTCAGAAACCATTTGGTTGAATCCCACCTCATTTCTCAAAAAGGATATTGAAGACCAGATACTTATTCTCAAAGTGGTGTTCCAAAGATCATGTTTGAGATAGGTGGCTGACTTTGGTGACTAGAGAGTTTGCCTGACACATAAGGGGTATGAAAAGAGTCTGGGCAGAAGGCAGAAAGCTTCGATTCAGGGGTCTCTGTCTCTATGTACTTTAGAAAGTCACATCCTCTCTGTGCCTGACTCCTTGACCGTAAGACTAGGGAAGAAGGAAGAAAGCAACATGAATTAAGTCTCAGTATTTATCAGGCACTGTATTAGGCAATGAATTCCCATGATTCATTTAATGACCTTGTTACTGAGTTTTAACTATATGCTAGTTGGTGGATTGTTTCAAATACATATTCCCAGTCCTCATCTAGAGAGATTTGCATCAGTAGGTTAGGAATCAGGCTCCAAGTCCACATTTTTAATTGAGTTGACACTAAGGCAGATTACTCGGGGACAGGTGATTCATGGGCCAAACTTTACAAAACACTGTCACAGAACTCCAATAGAGGCAAGAATGCAAATATGAAAAGCATGGTCTGTGCCCTCAAGATGCTCACATGTGGACTAGAAGGTAACTATACTCACAAAAGATTGTATCAGAAAATACTAATTGCTAAAGTCATTGTTTACAAAGTAGAACAGAAGAGTGGGAAGGTTCCCATGTCTATCAAAGGGGCTCAGGCGAGATGTCCCAAAAGACGCAGGGTATGAACAGAATCTTAGAGGAGCAAGAGGATGAAGATGAGTGGAGGAGGGGTGGGGGGCAGTTTGTCATGAGAAGACATGGAATGTTTCTGCACACAGTAAGAACAGTATGTACAAACGTGCATACGTGAGAATGACTTGCTACAAGCTGCTCAGTGCTGGAGGGGTGTAAGGGGTGACCAGAAGGGGCAGGTGTAATATTTAGAGGCAAAATGGAGCAGGCAGAGTCTCCAATCATGAATAGCTCCACAGATCTTACAGAAGAGTTTAGACTTCACCCTATGGGGTTTGGAAATGGGGAGATTACATGTCCAAATGAGATAAGGATCACTCTGGCAGCAAACTTTAAGGTAGACCAGATAGAAGGCTCCAGAATTCAGACCAGGGTTTAAAGGACTAAACTAGGGTATTAGTTAGGTGGGAGAAAAAGAAATGAGTATATTCAGATATTTGGAAAGTGAGATTGCATCTTAAGGGGGCCGGCATTTTGAAATATTTAGAATGCAGAATTGTCAGAGCCTTATGATTAATTATATGTCCATGGCAAAGAAAACCAGAGTCAAGAATATACTTTCTGGCACAAAGTAGGCACCCAAACATCCCTGTTAAATTGGATAGCTAGACGGGGACACACACACACAGAGACACACACTCAAGACAACAGAAGAGGGACCCCAAAAGGACAATCTCTTGCCTTGACTACCTCACCAAGAAGTTATTAGATGAAAGAATATTAGGAGTTTAATACAAATTAGAGGCCCTTTATCTGGTCATATTTCCTTTGCCTGGTGCCTACCAAGCCCAGTGTTGGTTTAGGGAACTCACTTTCCTTAGAGGAAGCGAGTGCAAGACTTTCCACTCCAAGTGACCAGCTCATGAGATGTCTTGAAAACAAACCAGGTCCTCTAGAGCAGCTATGACAACAAGATTCTGAAACACTAACTCAAAGAGAGAAAAACCCACTTACGGCCAGCAGTTATAACTCTTGGCTCAGGTGGGTAGGAGGTCACACAGTCGAGGCGGATGTAACAGCAGGACCCCAGCTTTTGTACGGTTCACACCCAGTCATTTTGACTTGAGAACATCACGCTTGCCAAGTAAAACATTCAGACAAAACCTCCATGGTCCCAGCCAGTTTAAACCTCTGACCTCAGTGTTTCTAAATCCTCTATAACATATTCTAGGTAAACACTGGAGAACTGCCTTAGGTTTTTCTGTTTCCATTCCTCACACCAGATCAGCCTGTTGTGTAATGTGATCCAGTGGTACTCATATACGGTTTCTCTGCCCAGAGAACCAGATCCAGCCATTCTTTTCCTTCTCTTTCTGTGTTAGTTTTTTAGGGCTGCCCTACCAAGTTGCCATTAACTAGGTGGCTTAAACAACAGACATGTATTCTCAGAGTTCTGGAGGTCTACAGCCCAAAACTAAGGTACTGGCAGAGTGGTGCCTTCTGAAGGCTGGAAAAGAAGACTCTGTTCCAGGCCTCTCTCTTTGGTTTGTAAGTGGCCATCTTCTCCCTGTGTCTCTTCTGTTCACCTTCCCTCAACCTGTGTCTCTGTATCCTTATTTCTGCTTATTATAATAACACCAGTCATATTGGTCAACAGCTCCCCCTAATGGCCTCATCTTAATTATCTCTGTAAAGGCCCTGCCTCCAAATAAGGTTACATTCTGAGGTGCTGAGGATTAGGACTTCTACATATGACATTTGGGGAGGATATAGTTCAACTTGTGTATGTGTGTGCTAAGTCGCTTCAGTCATGCCCGACTCTTTGCAACCCTATGGACTATAGCCCGCCAAGCTCCTCTGTCCACGGGTTCTCCAGGCAGGAATACTGGAGAGGGCTGCCATGCCCTTTTCCAGGGGATCTTCCTGACCCAGGGATCAAATCTGTGTCTCTTACATATCCTGCATTGGCAGGCAAGTTCTTTACCACTAGAGCCACCTGGGAAAGCCACATTTCAACTCATAGCACCTGTTAATTAACTCAAAGCAGATATCATCAAGAAAAAGCTCTGCTCTTACTTTGGGAATGGAAGTCAGAAGAGACCAGAAGATGTTCTCACGCTCTCATCACAGGGAGGGCAGAAGCACAGAGCTCTACAGGCTAGCAAAGCTAGGTAAGAAGATGCTTACTAAACTAAAGCATATGCCGTTGAGTCCTTCTTTCAACTGACCTCTTTAAATCATCTTCCCCCTGAGAAAGTGCTGCCCTTTCCTTCTTAAGAAAAATGCTGCATTTAAAACAGATAACCAACAAAGACCTCCTGTATAGCACAGGGAACTCTGCTGAATGTTATGTGGCAGGCTGGAAGGGAGTGGAGTCTGGGGAAGCCTGGACACGTGTATGCATGGCTGCGTGGCTTTGCTGCGCACCTGAAACCATCACAATGCTGTTAAATGGCTATACTCCAATCTCCAATATAAAAATAAAAATTTTACCAAAAAAAGAAAAATCATTTCCTCACATTGTTACCATCCATTCTCACCTTTCATCTTCTGTTCACCCACGTTATTACCTCAGTTAATATCACAGAAAAAGGAGCCAGGGTCTAATAATTTGAAAATGCTAAATATTAGCTCTTCACCAGTTTTGAGAGAACTTTTTTCTTATCTCCTTTCCCAGCACACTGACAACAAATACGACCCAAAGAAGATCCAAAACCAAGTCCCAGATGCCTCCTTTCCATCACACTGGTTCCAAGGACCCCATGAAAAGCAAACGGCAGTCACTATCTCAAAATAACAAAACTTCCCACTTCATAGAGGAGAAGCTGCAAGCCCAAGAGAAAGAGTCTATGAACCCACCAGAAGGAAAAAGCTCCAACGAGAGCATCTCTCCTCTCTGTCAAAATCAAGACGTCTCCATCCACACTGTAGCCGGAGGCCCCAGTTCCGGCCCAGCTGGTGACAGTGAACCGGTGCACGGTGAGGAGACCAGATCAAATGATGCCAACGCGAGGCCAGACCACACCACTGCAAAACAAAGCCCCCTGGATCCCGTGGAAGGTGGAGGAGACTTCAAAGATCAGCTCCAAACATTAACCTACTTGGAGTTGTTTGAAAGGGCCAGAAAAGCTCACTACCTCCGGCACCGGACCCCCCCTGAGTCTGAGAGATTGCTTAGCATTGCGGAGATCTTCGGGCACAAGGAATCCTCACGGTCCAAGGCAGAAAAGGGATGTGAGAACAGGGTGACCATCTAAGTTACTTCATCTTTAATCATCCACTATATCCACAGAGAATCCTGTGTCATAATCACTTTAGCAACTATAGCAAACAATACAAATATATAAATATAGATTTTATTTTAAGCCTTAGTCTTTTTTCCCTTTTATGGGAATATAATGTTTCTCTAAATGAGCAATGCTAGGGTGAAAAATGGAGAGATGAATCTTCTGAAGCCATTGAAAGCAATAGACGCATATTGCTAACGTTACCAAAAATATGAATCTACATTGATGCCTAGATTTTTCCTAAAAGATAAAATATTAAGGGTCCTGCTTACATTTGCCACCCTTCTCTTATAAGAGGTTCTTACGGTGCCACCTGCTGGCAAAATGGCTCTTCTGTTTTAGTTTCACGTGGAAAGGTAAGGCTAGGAGCTCAATTGAAAATTTGTCCATAATACAGTCTATAAATAAAACTTTCTCTCCCACACAGTTCTGTGTTCTTTTTTGAAGCCCTTTCCTTACTTCTTTTATTTCCAAATAGTTCCATTTTGGTTTTCTCATTTCCACTTTCAACCTGCTCTTATCAACCTTTTTGGATCCTAATAAAAAAATAATTAACAATTTATAAGAAATGTGCCCCCTCTAGCATTTTCTTCCAAGTAGCAAAACAATGGGAGAAGGCAGGACAGGAGCAACAGAATTGACTGATGAATACCTGATTTATTTACACTGGCCATGACTGGGCTGACAGGGTTTGGAACACCAGACGTGAAGAACCACCTGTGCAAACTTCCAAGCCCTTTATTGTGTTCTTTCTCCTTGTCTATCTCCATTACAAGCACCCTCCACAGGGGTGGAGTTCTCAACATGATTTATCCCACTTCTGAAAGGTTCTTTTCTCTGTGCTGACCATAACTTCAGGACAGGGCCATTACAAAGGCGGCAAGGACTTAGCCAGAGCCCAGCCCTCTCCTCCACATGATTAACTACCCCTGTTCCAAGTAAACCTCAGTCTCATGGATTTGAGAAATAAGCATTTCGCATGTTCCTCCTTGTTACCCCGCTTGTATATCTTTATATATCTGATGGACCTAGATTTGCTGGTAGCTCTACCTCCAAAATTTTTTACATTCTATTTCAATTTAGATTTCATTAATTGCAACAAAATTGTGCATTTACAAATCTTCTGCTCAGTTGTTTTGGTCGTATCCAACTCTTTGCGACGCCATGGCCTGCAGGCTCCTCCTTGCAGGGATTTCCCAGGCAAGAATACTGGAGTAGGTTGCCATTTCCTTCTCCAAGGGATTTTCCTGACCCAGGGATCAAGCCCACATCTCCTGTGTCTCCTGTATTGCAGGCAGACTCTTTACCACTAGCGCACCACATCTTCTACATACATTGATTTTATTCTTATCATTTCACCGGCCTAATATATTTTCCTTCTTCAGTATGAAGGATACAATACTTTGATAAAACTCAACACAACCACAGGGAAAGCAGCTGCAGAGGACCTTGTTGTCTGACCCATTAAATTCTATAAAACAGCGAAAATCCTTAATCTTTTCAAACCACACAGAGACCCAGGATAGCTCTCACCCAATCAGCTTAAAGTCATTCATTCATTCATTCCAGAGGTCTCACCTAGTGATTAGGTGTGCTCCCAAAAGACATCTGAAAATGCCTAAAGATACTTTGGGGGTTGTCACAATCCAAATGAGGGGGCGTTCAAAGACCCCAACCTACATATCATTGCATTAAATCTTTGTAAAACCCTCTCAAGTAGGAAGTCAAGGAGATAATTTCTCCCATTTTACAGTCAAAAAAAACTGAGGATCACAATAACTAACAGAATGTGAATGAGGAACAAAGACCAGAATACTGCTCTCCTGTACTGTCTTTCTCTCTCAAAGAGAAGTGGGCACAAACACAATGCCCAAAGGCTTATCCCCTCATTTTCAGCTACAAAATACATCTCAAAACTATAAATTACAATGTTTAACAATAAAAAGTAGAAAGAAATGGTAAAAAGAAAATTCACACTTCCATTTTAAGGGAGCATGACTTTTTTTTTTAACATATATTCATTTATTCAGAGATACTTTGGGGGTTGTCCCAATCCAAATGAGGGGGCGTTCAAAGACCCCAACCTACATACCATTGCATTAAATCTTTGTAAAACCCTCTCAAGTAGGAAGTCAAGGAGATAATTTCTCCCATTTTACAGTCAAAAAAAAACTGAGGATCACAATAACTAACAGAATGTGAATGAGGAACAAGGACCAGAATACTGCTCTCCTGTACTGTCTTTCTCTCTCAAAGAGAAGTGGGCACAAACACAATGCCCAAAGGCTTATCCCCTCATTTTCAGCTACAAAATACATCTCAAAACTATAAATT
This sequence comes from Cephalophus harveyi, assembly GCA_006410635.1. Classification (NCBI taxonomy): domain Eukaryota; kingdom Metazoa; phylum Chordata; class Mammalia; order Artiodactyla; family Bovidae; genus Cephalophus; species Cephalophus harveyi. Next base: position 15,515 of record SJYT01083314.1, read on the forward strand.
ACAATGTTTAACAATAAAAAGTAGAAAGAAATGGTAAAAAGAAAATTCACACTTCCATTTTAAGGGAGCATGACTTTTTTTTTTAACATACATTCATTTATTCAGAGATGTATTGTGGAGAGATAATGTCTTCTCCATTTACTCCCCCATGAGGAAGTCTAGCTGTTGCTGCTAAGTCACTTCAATCTTGTCCAACTCTTTGTGACCCCAAGGACTGTAGCCTGCCAGGCTTTTCTGTCCAGGGGATTCTCCAGGCGAGAGTACTGGAGTGGGTTGCCATGCCCTCCTCCAGGGGATCTTCCCAACCCAGGGGTCGAACCTGAATCTTATGTCTCCTGCATTGAAAATCAGGCTGTTTGCCACTAGAACCACCTGGGAAGCTCAAGGAAGTCTAAAAATGGTTTATAAAGTGGGCTTTCATGTCATTACCTGAATCCATCCAGTGGAGAGGGAATTCACTTTGGGCCTGGGAGCTGAGGCATCCAGGAACTCTCAGAGGTGGTGTCTCAGCCTCTCATCCAGGGTCCCGAGGTTCTGAAGATTAGCTGATGGGGAGGGACTCTGAAGGTTCCCACAGTCCTCAGCATGGGGTACAACAGGGTAAGTTGCTACCGGTAACACTGGAGAGACTAGCTCCCCTGAAGGTGAGACAGCCCTGAAGGCAAAGCCCAGGGAATCATGTTTGAGAGTGTTTTGTCTCGGCACCAAAAGCACTAGGGCAATGGGAGTCTAGGTCCAGTCTAAGCAGAAGTCAACACCCCCGCCTCACCAACAACAGCCAGCACAGCAAGGAACCGCTGCCCGCAACAGGCGAGTCCCAGATGTGTGAACTGTTGCCTGAGCCAATGCCTTCCCTCACCGCCTCCTCATCCCTGAGGGACTGGGGCAGAAGAATTGAGAGGGGAGCCTGAGGCAAGCTGCAGCGGGGAAGGAGCTCCACAGGGTGGAGAAGGAAGACTTTAAACCAGGCAAAGGTTATAAATAATAGTGCCTGACTGTGAAGGAAAGTGTATCTACCAGCAATAAAACTTTTAAAACTGAAAGGACCGGATGTTAATGGAGCAGATTGAGGTGGTATTAAACGAAGCTGGTAGCAGTTGCTGGGAGAAAAATAACACCCACCCCATGTTTTATTCCTCACCAGGCTGAGATTTCTCAGTTTTCTCTGCATGGAGAGGCATTGCACTAAGAAACATTTACAGTAAGCTCTTACACACGAACTTTGAAGTTGCAAGCTTTCAAAGATGTAGGTGTGAATGTGCATCTCATTCCAGCAAGGAACCAGAACCTCTGCCATCAACGTCAGGCGTGAGTGACATTACAGCTTGCCCTCCGTCTCCTACTGCTGACGATCCTTCAGCTCTACCATCTCCCACCTCTTTTTCCTCCTCCAATCAGTAAGTCTTTTTGCCTGTTCACTCGATGCCAGCCCCTGTATGCCAGCTGTTGTACTGTACTACTGCACTTTTCAGGGTATTGGGCTGTAAGATTAAAAATGTTTGTTTTTTTTTTGTGTGTGTGTGTGTGTGTTTGTTTTTATATATTATTTCTGTGAAAAGTATTATAAGCCTATTACAGGATAGCACTATATAGCTGACGTATTATATGGGTACCTAGGCTAACTCTGTTAGGCTTATGAATAAATTGGACTTAGGAATGTCCTCTCATAATGTGCTCTCATTTGCATGTAGGGGACTTACTGTACTAGAGTCACACCTCAGAGATATTTCAGTTTTGGTTCCAAGCTACCACAATAAATCAAATATCAAAATAAAGTGAGTAACATGAATTTTTTTGTTTCCTAGTACATATAAATGGAGAAGGCAATGACACCCCACTCCAGTACTCTTGCCTGGAAAATCCCATGGATGGAGGAGCCTGGTGGGCTGCAGTCCATGGGGTCGCTAAGAGTCAGACACGACTGATCGACTTCACTTTCACTTTTCACTTTCATGCATTGGAGGAGGAAATGGCAACCCACACCAATGTTCTTCCCTGGAGAATTCTAGGAGCGGGGAAGCCTGGTGGGCAGCTGTCTGTGGGGTTGCACAGAGTCGGACACAACGGAAGCGACTTAGCAGCAGCAGCAGCAGTACATATAAAAGTTACATTTATACTATTTACAGTCTATTAACTGTACAATAGCATTTTGTCTTTTAAAAAAGTACATGCCTTAATCTTAAAATATTTTATTGCTAAAAAATGTTGAGTATCACAATAGCAACGTCAAAGATCACAACAGACTACCATAATCTGTACAATAATAATGAAAAAATTTGAAATATTATGAGAATTGACAAATTTGTCACAGACAAGAAGTAAGCAAATGACTTCCTTAACAGGGGATAATAAACTTGCTCAACGTAGGGTTGACACAAACTTCAATTTGTAAAAATGCAATGCCTGTAAAGCACGGTAAAGTGAAGTGCAATAAAATGAGGCTGTATAAGTAACACAGGTATTTATCACATGGTCCTCATCTCAAGTGTGGCTTCAGATATGGCCCACTTGAGATTTACAGAAGGAAAGATTTTACCTAATTATATGTAATATGAACTATACCCCAGTTTTCCCAACTTCCTACCATTGATTGTTGTCCATGTGCCGCTGCTCTGTGTCCTAATAGTAGGCATTAATCAATTAGAAACTGTAAATGATTGTTTGAAGTGTTCAATTAGGTCAATTACTTTGAAGTGTTCAAGCTTAATTCCATTAAAAATGTACCATGAAACTGGTAATAAAGAAACATTTTTGGTAAAAGGGAAATACATAGTAAATATACACAGACTTCAAACAATTTAATACATGTTGTTTGGAGTCAAAACCAATACCGGCATGAACTTGTTCAACTCAAAATTATTAGTAGTAAAATATTATTCCAAAACTGTGTGATAAGGAGAAAATGTATGCAAACTATATAAGTAAAAGTCAGTCATGTCCGACTCTTTGCAACCCCATGGACTGTAGCCTGTCAGACTCCTCTGTCCATGGGATTCTCCAGTCAAGAACACTGGAGTGGACTGCCATTGCCTTCTCTGGGGATTTTCCCAACCCAGGGATCAAACGCAGCTCTCTCACACTGCAGGTGGATTCTTTACCGTCTGAGCCACCAGGGAAGCCTATTTAATTATGTAATTCATGACTGGGAGATTTTTGAACACTTTTGCTCAGAGCTATTTGTTCATATCAAGGCACAAGGAGTGAGACTAAGGTCATGGGCAATGTGTTTCAAAAGCAAAGCCCAAAAACTAGAATTGCCAAACTGACTGAAATGTCTCACAGTGGTGGTAAGAGCAGCAGAAGCGGACAAATATGTGCCTGCAGAGCCATCACTGTGTCCTCAGCCTCGTTCCTTCTTAGCTTGAGCTGCAGCAAACAGGATAGAATAAACAGAATGATTAATGATTCCAATAATCATTTTGATCTTTTTGCATAGATAATTTTTTCTAATTGAAGTATAATTAATGTATAATGTGTTAGTTTGAAGTGTGCAACAAAGTGATTCATTTATACACACACACACATATATATACATATATATATTCTTTTTCAGATTCTTTGCCGTCATAGATTACAAGATATTGAGTGTACTTCTCTGTGCTATATAGTAGGTCTTTGTTATTTACCTATTTTATTTACAGTAGTAAGTTTATATTAATTCCAAACTCCTATTTTGTCCCCCACTTTTCCCTTTGGTAATCATAAATTTGTTTTCTATGGGAATCTATTTCTAGTTTGTATTGGGTTGGCCAAAAAGTTCGTTCGTTTTCCTTGTAAGCTAGTACTGAGAAACTCAAACAAACTTTTTAGCCAACCCAATAAATAAGTTCCTTTGTATCATTTTATTTTTAGATTCCACAAACAAATGCTATCATATGACATTTGTCTTTCTCTGACTTATTCCGCTTAGTATGATCATCTGTAGGCCCATCTGTGTTGCTGCCAGTGGCGTTCTTTCTTTTCTTTTATTTTCTTTGAAATTTTTGAGTTGAAGGAAAATTGCTTTACAGAATTTTGTGATTTTCCGTCATACATCAGTAAGAATCAGCCATAGGCATACCCATGTCCCCTCCCTCCCAAACCTCCTTCCCTTCTCCCTCCCCACCCCACCCTCCAGCCTGTCACAGAGCCCCTGTTTGTGTCCCCTGAGTAAATTCCCATTGGTTATCTATTTTACATATGGAAACTACTTAAAAAGTGTGAGTTTGTACTCTCTAAAGAAAAGGAGGGAAACCCTTTAACAAAAATATCATTCCTATATGAATGCTTATACGTATTTTATGAAAGTCTATCTGATCTTTAATTTAATAATATTAAAATAATATCATCCTGCAATTCCAATCCTGGGCATATACCTAGAGAAAACGCTACTTCAAAAAGATACATGTAACATGGATATTTCATTCTTCTTTAATGGCTGAATAATATCCCATTGGGTATAGAAACCACACCTTCTTTATCAATTCATCCGTCATTGAACACTTAGGTTGCTTCCATGTCTTGGCTATTGTAAATAGCTGCCTCTATGAGCATTACATGTATCTTTTTGAAGTAGAATTTTCTCTGGATATATGCCCAGGAGTAGAATTGCAGTAGATTTTTGTAAAATGTGTATAAGCATTCATATAGGAATGATATTTTTCTTAAAGGGTTTCCCTTCTTTTCTTTAGAGAGCACAAGCTCAGTTTTTGAGTAGTTTCCTCAAAAACTAGCTATGAAAGAAAGGTGTCCTCATGGTCTCTGATGGTGGCTCAGCGCCAGTGCTCACATCCATAATGTAGCAACTCCCAGGATGTGAGTGGGAGATAATCATGTTTCAGGGAGCTCCGTTTCCAGCCTAGATTTGAAAAGTTGCTGTAATATGTTTTTCAAGTTCCAACAAATTTGGTACAATTTTTCAGCAGTGTATTCATCCAGGTCCATCTGAAAATAAAAGGAAAACTAAATATAATTTGGGTCTTAAAATTAAAGGAAAATATTCTAAAA
>SJYT01083326.1:5455-68714 GCA_006410635.1 Cephalophus harveyi
AAACAAGGTGAACCCTCTGCTTTGTAAATGACTGAAAGAAATGTTTTTTCTCTTCCTTTCATTATCTGTTCCCTTTTGCCTCTTCTGGCACCATCTTCACCCCTTATAAGAGAGCCAGAGCAACGGTGCATGGGGTGGGGACCTCAGAAGAAGCAGCCCTCCCCCTAAGCTCAGTGTTCACAATTCCCAGGGGCCTGGTTTCCTCTATAGTCACAAAGCTATCTATCTCCCCTCCGTTTCACACCTCATCCCCTGCTCTTATTTTCCATCCTTCTTCCAGACCCTCTCTCTCACACAGTGCAGATCTTGCCCGATCCTTCACCTTTCCGGTTCTCTCTCAGTCCTTCCTGTGCCTTGAAGAATGATAGATCCACGCTCAGCAAACCCCTGCCTCTAGTTTCTTGACTGTCCCTTGCACTTCTGGTCTAACTGAAACCTGGTTGTTCACTGAGGACACCACTCCTGCAACACTCATACTCCTTTTATCTCAGGGCTGGAGGTAAAGTGTGGACTGTTCCCCATTTCCATACCCAAAATTTTCTCTTCTTTCAAAGCCCAAATCCTTTCACTCTCCTTCTTTCCTTTCTGCCACATTTTCTTCCTCTCTTCGGCTGTCATCTACCCCCTTCCTGGGCTCTTCTCTTTGAAGATGTTTGCTTGCTGTATCTCCACACTTACACACCATTCTCACTGACACTTGACACTCACAAAGATGACACATCCTGGCCTTTCTGGCCTTGCCCCCCACCCCGACTCCAGTAAGCATTTCCTTCACCGGCTTCAGAGACCCACACCCAACATCAGAGTCTAGCGTTTGTCATCACAGTAATGGCATCTGAAATCAAACTAGAATATGCTTCTTCTCAAATACAGTCTCCCACGTTTCCAGCTCACTGTCCACTGCATACACTGTTCTCATGGTTCATCATTCCCGGCAACTTCCTTGCACACACTTGCCCTTCCTTCTTCCATCACATTCACCTGTCAAAACTCCGACCTGCTTAAATATATATCAGCACCAGCGTTGCTAATGGCAGCCAGGAAAATGTTTCAGAGGACCTATGCAGTGACTGGTGGCATTCAAATCAGGATTACAAACCCCTGTTGAAATAATTTTCTAGATCCAAGATGGAGCTGTTTCTGCCTGGGGTGCACATCAGCAGACTGAAACTCAGATCACATTGTGTCCCTGTAGCTGCACCCCGTGACCAGAAACACAGTCTACTCAGTCAGTCAGTCCCCAGACACAGAGCTGACTCCCAGCCTTCTCACCCCAAGCTGACAGTGTGGGCCCACACAATCAGATATTTCATTTGTCTCTTCCTTGGTCTTTATTCTTTATCCTGTACAAGCTTCCTGCCTTCCACCCTATTTTGCAGGTCTTCCAAAGGAGATTTTCCATATCATCAAGTGTTTAATAGTTTGCTTGCATCACCTAAATTGTCTTTGAAAATCATTTTTTAATTGCATTATTTATTTTTGATTGATCTATGATTGATTTACAGTTTTGGTTTGATTTCTGTCATACATCAACATGAATGAACCATAGGTGTACATATGTCTCCTCCCTCTTGAAGCTCCCTGCCACCTCCCACCCTCCCCAGCTCCTCCAGGCTGTTACAGAGCCCCAGTTGGAGTTCCCTGGCCACACAGCAAATTCCCCTTGGCTGCCTATTTGCATATGTTAGTGTGCATGCTTCCATGCTGCTCTCCCCATTCATCGCACCCTCTCCTTCCTATCTCTTGCTTTTGTCCATGAGCCTGTTCTCTATGTCTGCTTCTCCACTGCTGCCTTGTAGATAGGTTCATTGGTACCATCTTTCTAGATCCCATATATATGCATTAATAGCTGATATTTGTTTTTCTCTTTCTGACTTACTTCACCCTGTATGGAAGCAACCTAGATGCCCATTGACAGATGAATGAATAAAGAAGCTGTGATAATACATACAGTGGAATACTACTCAGCCATGAATCATTTTTTAACATCCTAAACAGGCATCAGACTGCATCCAACAATGTTACCACTTCTCCCCGGTGAGTTTGCTGCCTGGATATCTGAAGTGAAGTGGAAGTGAAAGCTGCTGAGTCGTGTCTCACTCATTACAACCCCATGGACTATACAGTCCACGGAATTCTCTAGGCCAGAATACTGGAGTGGGTAGCCTTTCTCTTCTCCAGGGGATCTTCCCAACTCAGGGGTCAAACCCAGGTCTTCTGCGTTGCAGGCAGATTCTTTACCAGCTAAGCTACAAAGGAAGCCCAGGAATATTGGAGTGGATCTTCCTAACCAGGGATCGAACCCAGGTCTCCTACATTGCAGGCGGATATCTGAAACTGCTCTTTAATTCACACCTTCCCCTCTCTTACCACATTTTATTACTCCCTCACTCCAACTGATGGTCATTCCTCATTCTTCATAGATAAAATAGAATCAAAAACGCTTTCTTCTTCCTTTAACAAATAGAAAGCCTACTTACCGCTTACGTTCTTGCCGCCCTGTTTTCTCCTCCTCTTCCTGACTTCCTCGTGCGTCTTAGCCACCATCTCTCTGAGACTTTGCTCCTTTAACTATGTCCTCTCACTGCAGTGTCCTCAGTCTCTCCCCCTCTCCTGGCTCGTTCCTGTCAGCACAACAGACACGCTCTTTAAAACCTCAGCCTTCGTTTACCCAAGGTATCTCTCCAGCTTTCTCCTTATTTCTCTTTTGGTTTTCACTGCAAAACATCCCCAGACAGGCTCTACACTTCCTTCATCCTCATTTTCTCTTGAAATAATTTCACTCTGGCTTCTGCTTTCGTCATTCTTTCGACTTCAATGTCTAGCGTACATCTAAGAATCAACTTGTTCAAAGCATTTCCCACCCCATGAAATTATCTACCTTCCAGTTTTCCACAGGTCAGACAGTGGACAGAGAATGGAAAGGCACCCCACTGCAGTATCCTTGCCTGGAAAATCCCATGGACAGAGGAGCCTGGTGAGCTGCAGTCCTTCGGGTCGCGAAGAGTCAGACACGACTGAGAGACTTCACTTTCACTTTTCACTTTCACGCATTGGAGAAGGAAATGGCAACCCACTCCAGTTTCTTGCCTGGAGAATCCCAGGGACGGCGGAGCCTGGTGGGCTGCCGTCTATGAGGTCACACAGAGTCAGACACGACTTAGCAGCAGCAGTAGCAGCAGACAGCGGAACCACCATCTACCCAGATGATCAAGCCAGAAATCTAAAGGACGTTTTGCTTCATCCTGTTTCCTCCTCCTTGGTCCAATCCATTAGTAAAGCCTGTCATTTCTTCCTTATAATACATCTAGAATCTTCTGATTCCTCTTCCTATTTACAATTGCCACTATCTTCCAGGATAATGCTTCCCCGCTGCTGCTGCTGCTGCTGCTAAGTCGCGTCAGTCGTGTCCTACTCTGTGCGACCCCTAAATGGGCTTAAATATCTACTCTTCCGCTTCTTCAATCCATTTTGCACAAAGCAGCCAAGAGGAGTGATCTGTTTAAATGCAAATTGGATCTTTTAACACAGCCTTTAATGGCACCCATTATACACACACAGTACATTCCAAATCTTACCTCTTACTCTTCCCTCAGGGCACAGCCCAGATGTCACTTTCTCCAGATCTGTCTTCTTTCATTCCACCCTATGTCTGAACCAGTTGTCCCTCCCAGAGCTTCAGAACAGCCTGCCCTCCCCCCATAGCTCTATCCCATCATCTTTCCTTCTTTTCTGCCTCTCTCATGCTGCAAATTCTTTTAGAGCTGGGAATATGCTTATTGTGCTCATGATTCCATTGAATGTTTTTAGCGCATTGTCTAGCAGACAGGATGCCCTTGGTAAATAATTAGAATGTTGTTGTTGCTCTTCAGTCACCCAGTTCTGTCCAACTCTTTGCAACCCCGTGGACTGCAGCATGCCAGGCCTCCCTGTCCCTCACCATCTCCAGAAGTTTGCCCAAGTTCATGTCTATTGCATCAGTGATGCCATTCAGCCATCTCATCCTCTGACACGCTCTTCTTCTTCTGCCCTTAATCTTCCCCAATATTGGGGACTTTATCAGTGAGCCAGTTGGTCACATCAAGTGGCCAAAGAATTGAAGCTTCAACTGCAACATCAGTCCTTCCAATGAGTATTCAGGGTTGATTTCCCTTAAGATTGACTGGTTTGCTCTCCTTGCTGTCCAAGGGACTCTCAGGCATCTTCTCCAGCACCACCATTCAAAGGCATCTCCTCTCTGATGCTCTGCCTTCTTTACAGGCCAGCTCTCACAAACATACATGACCACTAGGAAGACCATAGTCTTGACCATATGGATCTTTGTCAACAGAATACTGTCTCTGCTTTTCAGCACACTGTTTGGGTTTGCCATAGCTTTCCTGCCAAGAAGCAAATGTCTTTCGATTTCATGGCTGCAGTCACTGTCTGCAGTGATTTTAGAGCCCCAGATGAGAAAAGCTACCACTACTTCCACCTTTCCTCTTCTATTTGCAATGAAGCTATGGGGCCAGATGCCATGATCTTCGTTTTGTTTCTTTTTGTTTCATATTTAGTTTTCAGTACAGTTCAGTCACTCAGTTGTGTCTGACTCTTTGAGACCCCATGGACTGCATGGACTATTTAGTTTTAAGTTAGCTCATTCACTCTGCTTTTTCACCCTCATCAAGAGGTTCTTTAGTTCCTGTTCACGTTCTGGCATTAGACCGGTATCATCCACATATCTGAGGTTGTTGATGCTTCTCCCATCTATCTTAATCCCAGCTTGTAACACATCTAGCTCAACTTTTCTCATGATGTGCTCAGCACATAGGTTAAATAAACAGAAGACAGCAGACAGCCCTGTCATACTCCTTTCTCAATCTTGAGCCAATCAGTTGTTTCATACAGGGTTCTAACTGTTGCTTCTTGACCCACATAAAGGTTTCTCAGGAGACAGGTAAAATGGTCTGGTATTCCCATCTATTTAAGAACTTTCCACAGTTTGTTATGATAATAAAAAATATGAACATATAAATATTCCTACCCTACTATGTCTCTTCCTGTATGTCTGTATGTCTACTATGCCCTGTATGTCTCTTCCCTGTAACCACCCATAACATCACTCTGATTGGTCCTGCTCCCCGTGTTTTCTAACCCAATAATGGAGTAAAATTTGTATTTTATGGCAAGACAAGAGCTTTTTAAACATAAAATTTTTCTCTGCCCATTTGGGCCTCTGCCTTCCTCTTTAGAATGTGCTATGCATCCATCTTAGGAAATAACCTTCCTTCTCAATCTTGTAAGGGTCCATGAAGACACATGACCCACTACTTGCTTTGACCAGTAATGGGCAAAAAGTTCTTGGAATTTTCTGAGAGGCTGTTCCTGGATTGTAACATTTAGTACAGCTCAAATCTTCTATTTGTCTCTTAGATTTTTTTTTTTTTTTTGCTGACCCCAAGTTCATGTGCCTGACTTGAGAGGTCAAACAAACCAAAACATCAGAGTTTGGAGCAGAGGAAGATTTATTGCAGGGCCAACTAAAGAGAACAGGTGGCTCCTGCTCAAAAAAACCCAAACTCCTCATTTTTAAAAATTTATTTTTTCTTTAATTGAAGGATAACTGCTTTACAGAATTTTGTTGTTTTCTGTCAAACCTGAACATGAATCAGTCATGGATATACATATGTCCCCTTCCTCTTGTGGAAGTTTTTAAAGGCAACATTTGGGGAAGGGTTGCAGGGTACATGACTTTCTTCTGATTGGTCGGTGGTGAGGTAACAGGGTGGAATTCCAGGAATGTCAATCATCAAACTTCTGGTTCCAACCAGTCTGGGGTCTCAGCATGTACTGATTGCTATGATTTTCTACCTGTGTGGTGGCCTTGCTGCTGCTAAGTTGCTTCAGTCGTGTCCAATTCTGTGCAACCCCATAAACGGCAGCCCACCAGGCTCCCCCATCCCTGGGATTCTCCAGGCAAGAAACTGGAGTGGGTTGCCATGTCCTTCTCCAATGCATGAAAGTGAAAAGTAAAAGTGAAGTCGCCCAGTCAGATCCTACTCTTTGCGACCCCATGGACTGCAGCCTACCAGGCTCCTCCATCCATGGGATTTTCCAGGCAAGAGTACTGGAGTGGGGTGCCATTGCCTTCTCTGGGGTGGTGGCCTTAAGTTTCTGCAAAACAACTCAGAGATGGTATATCATATTGTTACATACACACATATAACCTTTGAAGAAAAACTAGGACTCTTTTATCACTGAACTATTGTTTCTTAACTGTTTTTTCTTTGTTTCTGCATTTCCTAACTAGTGACTACTTGAAACTGCTCTTCAGAGCCAAAGAAAGGCCTAGAATACTATAAAGCCTTTCACTACACATAAGAAATGGGGGACAAGAAAAGGCTTTTGTACCTTGGAGAGCCCTCATTACAAGGTAGGGGCCCTTCTATGTGGGTTAGAGTTGAGCCTTTGGGGACACATCTTTTCTGACTTTAATTAGGACTTGAGTCCCTGGACCATATAGTGGTGACTCCTGAGAATTTTTTGGGTCCTGGTTGACACCCCACACGCGTATATCTTGTTGGAATTGACCAATGACCATGGTATAAGACCACAAAGTCTGAGTCTCTGAATCTAGGAAGAGGTCATTGATATAAACAAAAGGTCTCCCATACAGCATCTTATAAAGACTAAGACCAACCTGTTCCTTAGGGGCAATACTGGTGCAGAGGGGAGCTATTGGTAAAGCCTCCTTCCATCCCAGGGAGGTCTCCTGAGTTATCTTTTTTATTACTGACTTTAAGAATTGGTTGGCTCTGGAAAACTGAGGCTTCCAGGCACTATGGAGATAATAAGTAATGCCCAATACTTTAGAGACTCCTTGGGTGGCCTTAGAAAGAAATGATGTCCCATTGTCACTTTGTAATGACCCAGGGAGACCAAATCTCAGAATGATTTCATGGAACAGTTTTTTTTACCACCTCCTCAGCCTTCTCAGTCTGGGGAGGAAAGACTTCAATTATACCCTTGAGAAACTGGCATTTGGGTGAAGTCTATCGGCCAGTCCTCTCCCAAGTAAGTCCCACATTGTTGGAGAGACTGGGCCATCTGGGGTCTTCGAGCTCCTTGGGGATTGTTTAATTAGCAAGTAGGACAAGACGAGACCACTTGCCTTATATCGTTTGGAGGTCTGTTCCTCTGAAAGACCTTTCTAGTAATCTTTGGAGGGCGTTTTTCCCTAAATGACTGGTGGCATGTAAGGAGCTAACCAACTTCCATTGGAGGTTCCCAGGCAGAAAAAGGAGTCCCTCCTTTTGGAACCACCCCATATGATCTTCTTGAAAGCCCTCACTCTTAGCTTTAAGAGTCTCACCTTCAGTATATGAAGGAGTTTCTGGCAAATTAGTCTATGGACCTGAGGTGGCAACCCCTATTAGGTCACTGTTCTGTAATGCTGCTCTTTTAGCTGCCTGATCAGCTGCTGGTTCCCTCGTAACATTTCCGTGCTCCCTTTTTGGTGTCCTCTACAGTGGGAGACTGAAACCTCAGCGGGCAAATGGACTGCCTCCAAGAGCCTAAGGATTTGATCGCTATATTTGATTGGGGACCCTCAGGTGGTCAAGTGGCCTCTTTCTTCCAAATAGCAGCATGTGCATGTAGCACCAGAAGGGCATACTTGAAGTTAGTGTAAATGACTACTCTTTTTCCCTTTCCCAGCTCTAAGGCTCGAGTCAGGGCCATGAGTTCAGCTAATTGGGTAGAGGTACCTGGTGGCAAAGGCTTAGCTTCTATGGTCTCAAAATTGGAGATGACTTCATAGCCAGCTCTTCTTTTTCCATCCAAGACAAAGCTACTTCCGTCAGTGTACCAGAATTCCTCAGGATTGGTCAGAGGATCTTCCAACAATCTCTCTTGGGCTTTTGTCCAGTGATCCAAGGTTTCTAGGCAAGAGTGAAAGAGGAGAGAGCCCTCGGGGGTAGGCAGGAGGGTGGCTGGGTTAAGAACCTCACAAGGGGATACAGTGAGGCCTGGATTTTCCATCAGCACTGCTTGATATCTGAGGATCCTTTGATCAGACATCCATAAATGGCCTCTCCCTTTCAGGAGTTGTTTTACTTGGTGGCTGGTAAAAATAGTTTGTCCCCAAAAGAGGGTTTTAAAGCATCTTGTATCAGTACTGCAATAACTGCAAGATTTCAAAGGCAGAGAGAGATTTCTTCCCAATAAGGAAGAAGGATAGTCAGGGACCACTAGAAACTGATGGGAAAATATTTGTCTATCCCAGCAACAAAGTGCTCTGGTGAATCTTTTGTGATTGTTTTTCCTGTACCACCCAAAATGGCACAGGTTTAGGAGAAGAAGGCTCTGGACTAGGAGGTCAGGACAGAGTAGTAGCCTCTGTGTTAACCAAGAAATTCTCAGACCTACCTGCCACACCCAGTTGCACCCTTGGCTCCAGCCCCATGATGGTTATCTGTGACAAGCAGGCTGGCTGGGTTTGGCACTTGACCTTCTGGCTCTTGGGTCCCCAGGGCAGAATGCTGCCCAATGTCCCAGTTGATGGCATTTGTAGCAAGCCATTTTAGGAGACTTGTCACAGTTTGGATACTCTTTGGCCCAATGCCCTGACTGTCTACAGATTAGGCATTTGCCTGTGCCTTGTCCTTCAAGGACTCGGGGTTTGCCATAAGACTTCCCTGGAAGGCAGCCAGCATCTGGGCATGCCTTGTCTCTTTCCTTCTCTCCCTCTCTTGGGCCTTGGCCTCCTTCTCCTGTTCTCTCTTATAAAAGGTATTGGTGGCTGTCTGGACCATCTCATCTAAAGAGGCAGCAGGGTTCTGCTGCTATAGCTGTTTGTAACTTTATCCTGATGTCCGATGTACACTGGGACAGGAATTTGTCCTTTAAAACCTCCTGTCCTCATAAGAGTCTAAGTCCAGATTGGTAAACTTTTGGAGGGCCTCTTTTAGCCTTTCCAAAAAAGCAATGGGGTTCTCGTTGGGCTCCTGAGTTATTGCTGAGACCCGAGCATAGCTGATTACTTTTCACTGGGCTGCTTTCAGTCCCACCATCACACAGATCAGAAAATGATGCCTTTCCCAGATGTGCTCAGAGTCATTATAATTCCAGTTAGGATCTGAGGAGGGGACTGCAGTTTTCCCCTACTGGGTATTTATCTCTTGACATAAGAAGCCCTGTTGCATAACTTCGGGCTTCCTTTAAGACCCTAGTATGCTCAGGGTCAGATAAAGTTTGACTAAATATGACCATGATGTCCTTCCATGTCAAGTCAAAGACCAAGATAATGTGTTGGAATGTATCTATATATTTGCTGGGTCATCTGTGTAGCTTCCCAGGTATTGTTTGATCTGCCTTAGTTCTAAGAGGGAGAAGGGCTTATGGACCTGGGTTGGTCTGAATTCTCCTCCAGTTTCAACTAAGGGACATACTGGAGCTGGTTTTTGTGGAGGGGGTGCTCCCAGATATAGGGACCCGTTTGGATACAAGGAAGGAACACCAGACAACTCAGGAGCTGTGGGAGGTGAGCCTTCACAGGGGGATTCCTTCTCTTGGTTGTCTGTGCCTAACACTATTTGCCTCACTCCTAAAAGGCTCACTTTTAGGACCTACAACAATCCCATTTTTAAGACAGAGTTCCCTCATATCTCTTAGTCAGAAGAAAATTTGGACATAAGGGATCTCTGTCCATTTCCCTTGTCTCTTGCAGAATAATTCTAGTTGTAGGATGGTATTGTAATTTAAAATCCCATCCTCGGGCCAGTGTTCCTTGTCCCCCAGAGGTATAAAAGAATTTTAAGCAAATTCTACTTAGAGTTAGAGGATTTGACAGCTTCCAGTTATCAAGGATGTATCTCAAGGGCATCTACCAGGAAGTAGATTGGTTATTTCCCTTCTGAAAGACAGTCATGACAGGGAGGAAAAGAAAAAAGAAAAAGCTAATAGGCCGCTTTCAATTTCCGTGGGTGGACTTCCTTAGGAGTGAGCCTTTTTAAGACTTATCCTACCCAGTACTGTTGCAACCTGAGAGCCAGGCATCCCCAGGTCAGGGTGCAGATCCCCGGGCAAGCTGAGGCATGACAGACTCCTGGAGATCAAATCCCTGGGCAGGTTGAGGCAGGTCGGTCTCCCGTGCATTGGGTCCCTGAGCAAGTCAAGACAGGTCGACCTCCTAGGGCCCCAGACTGGAGTTGGGTGTCCCCACGGTCTCCAGCATGACCAGTGCTATGTAAGATTAAGGGGTTGTAATCTTAACTCATTGCCAGTTTGTTCACCACAGATGGGAATAGATATCATGATGCAAAGCAATCCAAGCCTGTGCCCTGAGACTGGGAATCTGGTGAAATAGCCATAAGCCTTATCCTCTTATTGCTCTAAGGGAAGGTAGGTCACTGATTTCCTCCCCTAGTCCTCCATAAGAGCAGCTTAGGGTGTTTCCAATGGTAAACATTTCATTGTCATAGACCCACTTTAGGTAATAACAGAAGTAATGACAAAGGAGTGGGTTATCTGGGCCTGTTAGGGGCATTAAAGTATTTTAATAATAGGCTGGATGGAGCAATGTTGCCCACAAAAGGGCAGGGTCCTGGTTGTAGGAATTAGTAATTGGCTTAAGAACAAATTGATAAGAGGCAACAGACCAGATATTCCATAAACGTGGAGTGGAGATTTGATCCTGGGATAAGTTTGTAACTTTAGGAGAAGGGTGGTAAGGATTTGAGCCAAATCATCCTGCAGGGCTAACTCCCAAAGTCTCAGACATTATCCCTGGAAGCCCAATTGCCTTTGAAGGGATCCCAACAGATGGACTTCTAGCAGGCACTGTGTGCCTGTCTCCCACCCTAGTGGGTTCACTGAGAGATGCTGATGTTGCACATGTTGTAGGAAACATGGAAGATGAAGGCCTGAATATCTAGAGGGAGTGGATATTATATAGTATTTCCCTCCCAAGAACCAGCTATTTTCTGGTTGTCCG
The DNA here is from genome assembly GCA_006410635.1 of Cephalophus harveyi. NCBI lineage: Eukaryota > Metazoa > Chordata > Mammalia > Artiodactyla > Bovidae > Cephalophus > Cephalophus harveyi. Next base: position 16,428 of record SJYT01083326.1, read on the forward strand.
TCCAGAAGATTGTAGAGGCAACATTGTGGGTCCAAATGGGGCTCAGGAAATGCGCATGAAACAGGAGGGAAGGGGGCAGGGCACAACTTTTGAAAGAGTGACATAGCACAAGGGCATGACATAAACCANGAGTGGATATTATATAGTATTTCCCTCCCAAGAACCAGCTATTTTCTGGTTGTCCGTCCAGAAGATTGTAGAGGCAACATTGTGGGTCCAAATGGGGCTCAGGAAATGCGCATGAAACAGGAGGGAAGGGGGCAGGGCACAACTTTTGAAAGAGTGACATAGCACAAGGGCATGACATAAACCAATTAAAATCAAATGGGTCCAAGATGACAAGTCAAATTCTACTAAACCTTGATCCCCAATTTGTAAGCTAAATGACACACCCAGGTGGTAGGACAGCTCCAAGGTACCAAAGATGGAGAAATGGCTGGTTCCCCAATGGTTGGGATGATCCTCCCACTCATTAGCATATGAATTCACCTAGCTTGCAAAAACTAGCCGGACCACATTCCATGGCCCCAGCACTTACCCTCTGTGATGGCCCACACCATGTGGAGTGTGCTTGCTTCTCTCTGAATCCAAACAAATCCACCTCTTACCTATCGCTGTGTCTCTAACTGAATTTTTGCAATGAGACGTCAGAGCCTGAGTTTCATTAGGTCCTGAAGCCAGGCATCCTGGGTTTTGGCTGGGCTTAAGTCCCAGGAGAGAGGAGCTAAAGGACAGGAGGAAAAAGCAATGGGAAAAAGGTGCTGAGGAATCCCCTTCATAACCTGCCAGAAAATATGCTAAATACCTGACCTGTGCTCACAGTTTTCACTGACCTGATCCTTGGCACAAAGAAGATTAAGGACAGAAGAACCCCCACCAGCTTGGGTAATAGCTATTGGGGCCCATCTGATAGTGGGGCCTTTGGGACACACTGGGGAGTAGCCTCTCCAGAGTCCCTCAACTGCACCCACTGCTGCTCACCTGTTCCCGGGGAGTTGGAGGAAACAAGAAACAAGAGATTGTAAAGGAATTAAGATTTTGTTAGGCATATGTCCCTCCAGCCATAGGAGCGAGGACCTCCTATCTTAACTAGAGGTCTTCTGGAATCTGAGACTGAGCCACATGAGCTTTCTGCTGAGTTAATTTTTCTCTATCCTGGTTTCCAGCACCATGGGCCTCTTGTCACATCCCCTGCGCTGAGCTTTCTTCGAGTTCAGCTTCTACCACAGGAGCTTTCACCGAGTTGGGCTCCTACTGTGCTTGGCCTCCAGCTTGTGAGGGCCGCACTGAGGTTGTTTCAGCCAGGTTAAATCCGAGAAATGGCACCATAGATGTCGAAGGAGTGTGTCATTTCCTCAGTTCTGTCTCCTCACAACAAAAAATTGAAGCTATGGACGTTAAAGCTCTTGGCATGTCTCAGCTCTCAGACAGATCAGTGTTACAGCTCAGTTTTACTTAGAAATTAAAGGAAAATACAGCCTTGAGGCATGAAGACATGCTGACCCAAAAGACACAAAAAGAAGAGAGAGAGAGAGAGCACGCAAGACAGAGGGCCCCGGCCCTTTAGCTCCTCTTTTTATATGATTTTCTCCTTCCCCTGAGGCTGCCTTATGTAAATAGGGCCAGCCAGGAGGGCTGTTTGTTCTACCTGAGGTCTTCATTCTGGTCCTCAGAACTTCCTCTGTTTTATTTTCATGGGCTTTTCCCTTCCTTGTCTTTTAGCCCCCACCATTCTGGACTCCTTTTTCCTATTCTAACTACCTAACACTTTCACACCATCAAGATTATCCGGGTCGTGAAGATATTTTTTGTACAGTTCTTCTGTGTATTCTTGCCACCTCTTCTTAATATCTTCTGCTTCTGTTAGATCCATACCGTTTCTGTCCTTTATTGAGCCCATCTTTGCATGAAATGTTCCCTTNATGTCTGGCTCTAGATGAGTGATCACACCATCATGATTATTTGGGTCATGAAGATATTTTTTGTACAGTTCTTCTGTGTATTCTTGCCACCTCTTCTTAATATCTTCTGCTTCTGTTAGGTCCATACCATTTCTGTCCTTTATTGAGCCCATCTTTGCATGAAATGTTCCCTTGGTATCTCTAATTTTCTTGAAGAGATCTCTAGTCTTTCCCATTCTGTTGTTTTCCTCTATTTCTTTGCATTGATCGCTGAAGAAAGCTTTCTTATCTCTTCTTGCTATTCTTTGGGACTCTGCATTCAGATGCTTATATCTTTCCTTGTCTCCTTTGCTTTTCGCCTCTCTTCTTTTCACAGCTATTTGTAAGGCCTCTCCAGACAGCCATTTTGCTTTTTTGCAATTGTTTTCCATGGGGATGGTCTTGATCCCTGTTTCCTGTACAATGTCACGAATCTCCGTTCATAGTTCATCAGACACTCTATCTATCAGATCTAGGCCCTTAAATCTATTCCTCACTTCCACTGTATAATCATAAGGGATTTGATATAGGTCATACCTGAATGGTCTAGTGGTTTTCCCTATTTTCTTCAATTTAAGTCTGAATTTGGCAATAAGGAGTTCATGATCTGAGCCATAGTCAGCTCCTGGTCTTGTTTTTGCTGACTGTATAGAGCTTCTCCATCTTTGGCTGCAAAGAATATAATCAATCTGATTTCAGTGTTGACCATCTGGTGATGTCCATGTGTAGAGTCTTCTCTTGTGTTGTTGGAAGAGGGTGTTTGCTATGACCAGTGCGTTTCCTTGGCAAAACTCTATTAGCCTTTGCCCTGCTTCATTCTGCATTCCAAGGCCAAATTTGCCTATTACTCCAGGTGTGTCTTTACTTCCTACTTTTGCATTCCAGTCTCCTATAATGAAAAGGACATATTTTGGGGGTGTTAGTTCTACAAGGTCTTGTAGGTCTTCATAGAACCGTTCAACTTCAGCTTCTTCAGCATTAGTGGTTGGGGCATAGACTTGGATTACGGTGATATTGAATGGTTTGCCTTGGAAATGAACAGAGATCATTCTGTCATTTTTGAGACTGCATCCAAGTACTGCATTTTGGAATCTTTTGTTGACCATGATGGCTACTCCATTTCTTCTGAGAGATTCCAGCCCACAGTAGTAGATATAATGGTCATCTGAGTTAAATTCACCCATTCCTGTCCATTTTAGTTCGCTGATTCCTAGAACGTTGACATTTACTCTTTCCATCTCTTGTTTGACCACTTTCAATTTGCCTTGATTCATGAACCTGACATTCCAGGTTTCTGTGCAATATTGCTCTTTACAGCATTGGACTTTGTTTCTATCACCATTCACATCCACAGCTGGGTATTGTTTTTGCTTGGCTCTATCCCTTCATTCTTTCTGGAGTTATTTCTCCACTGATCTCCAGTGGCATATTGAGCACCTACTGACCTAGGGAGTTCCTCATTCAGTATCCTATTATTTTGCCTTTTCATACTGTTCATGGGGTTCTCAAGGCAAGAATACTGAAGTGGCTTGCCATTCCCTTCTCCAGTGGACCACATTCTGTCAGACCTCTCCACCATGACCTGCCCGTCTTCGATTGCCCCGCGGGCATGGCTTGGTTTCATTGAGTTAGACAACGCTGTGGTCCTAGTGTGATTAGATTCACTAGTTTTCTGTGAGAATGGTTTCAGTGTGTCTGCCCTCTGATGTCCTCTTGTAATACCTACCATCTTACCTTGGGCGTGGGGTATCTCTTCACTGCTGCTCTAGCAAAGTGCAGCCAATGCTCCTTACCTTGGACGAAGAGTATCTCCTCACCGCTGCCCTTCCTGACCACACTAATCCAGGATTAGAAAAGATAAATAAATTTTTATTTATTTTAATGACATTAAATTTAACTGTTAATGACTCATGTTTGATCATTTAATTTTCAGTTCAGTTCAGTTCAGTCGCTCACTCATGTCTGACTCTTTGCGAACCCATGAATCACAGCAGGCCAAGCCTCCTTGTCCATCACCAACTCCCAGAATTCACTCAAATTCATATCCATCAAGTCGGTGATATCATTCAGCCATCTCATCCTCTGTCATCCCTTTCTCCTCCTGCCCCTAATCCCTCCCAGCATCAGGGTCTTTTCCAGTGAGTCAACTCTTCGCACAAGGTGGCCAAAGTATTGGAGTTTCAGCTTCAGCATCAGCCTTTCCAATGAACACCCAGGACTGATCTCCTTTAGGATGAACTGGTTGAATCTCCTTCCAGTCCAAGGGACTCTCAAGAGTCTTCTCCAACACCACAGTTCAAAGCATCAATTCTTCAGCATTCAGCTTTCTTCACAGTCCAACACTTGCACCCATACATGACCACTGGAAAAACCATAGCCTTGACTAGATGGACCTTTGTTGGCAAAGTAATGTCTCTGCTTTTCAATATGCTATCTAGGTTGGTCATAACTTTTCTTCCAAGGAGTAAGCGTCTTTTAATTTCATGGCTGCAATCACCATCTGCAGTGATTTTGGAGCCCCCAAAAATAAAGTCTGACACTGTTTCCACTGTTTCTCCCTCTATTTCCCATGAAGTGATGGGACCAGATGCCATGATCTTCGTTTTCTGAATGTTGAGCTTTAAGCCAACTTTTTCACTCTCCTCTTTCACATCAAGAGGCTTTTTAGTTCCTCTGCACTTTCTGCCATAAGGGTGGTGTCATCTGCATATCTGAGGTGATTGATATTTCTCCCAGCAATCTTGATTCCAGTTTGTGCTTCTTCCAGCCCAGCGTTTCTCATGATGTACTCTGCATAAAATTTAAATAAGCAGGGTGGCAATATACAGCCTTGCCGCAATCCTTTTCCTATTTGGAACCAGTCTGTTGTTCCATGTCCAGTTCTAACTGTTGCTTCCTGACCTGCATACAGGTTTCTCAAAAGGCAGGTCAGGTGGTCTGGTATTCCCATCTTTTTCAGAATTTTCCACAGTTTATTGTGATCCACACAAAGGCTTTGGCATGGTCAATAAAGCAGAAATAGATGTTTTTCTGGAACTCTCTTGCTTTTTCCATGATCCAGCGGATGTTGGCAATCTGATCTCTCGTTCCTCTGCCTTTTCTAAAACCAGCTTGACATCTGGAAGTTCACAGTTCACATATTGCTAAAGCCTGGCTTGGAGAATTTTGAGCATTACTTTACTAGCACGTGAGATGAGTGCAATTGTGCGGTAGTTTGAACATTCTTTGGCATTGCCTTTCTTTGGGATTGGAATGAAAACTGACTTTTTCCAGTCCTGTGGCCACTGCTGAGTTTTCCAAATTTGCTGGCATATTGAGTGCAGCACTTTCACAGCATTGTCTTTCAGGATTTGAAATAGCTCCACTGGAATTGCATGACCTCCACTAGCTTTGTTCGTAGTGATGCCTTCTAAGGCCCACTTGACTTCCCATTTCAGGGTGTCTGGCTCTAGGTGAGTGATCATACCATTTTGATTATCTGGGTCGTTAAGGTCTTTTTTGTACAGTTCTTCTGTGTATTCTTGCCACTTCTTCTTAATATCTTCTGCTTCTGTTAGGTCTATGCCATTTCTGTCCTTTATCAAGCCCATCTTTGCAGAATGTTCCCTTTGTATCTCTAATTTTCTTGAAGAGATCACTAGTCTTTCCCATTCTGTTGTTTTCCTCTATTTCTTTGCATTGATCGCTGAGGAAGGCTTTTATATCTCTTCTTGCTATTTTTGGAACTTTGCATTGAGATGTTTATATCTTTCCTTTTCTCCTTTGCTTTTTGCTTCTCTTCTTTTCACAGCTATTTGTAAGGCCTCTTCAGAATGACATTTTGCTTTTTTGCATTTCTTTTCCATGGGGATGGCCTGATCCATGTCTCCTATACAATGTCTCAAACCCAGCAATGGAGGGCCAAGAGGAGCTACTTCACATTCAAGGTCAGGAGGGGCAGCTGTGAGGAGATACCCCTTGTCCAAGGTAAGGAGCAGTGGCTGCACTTTGCTGGAGCAGCCGTGAAGATATACCCTATGTCCAAAGTAAGAGAAACCCAAGTAAAATCGTAGGTGTTGCGAGAGGGCATCAGAGGCAGACATACTGAAATTATAATCACAGAAAACTAGCCAATCTGATCACACGGACCACAGCCTTGTCTAACTCAATGAAACTAAGCCATCCTGTGTGGGGCCACCCAAGATGGGAGGGTCATGGTGGAGAGGTCTGACAGAATGTGGTCCACTGGAGAAGAGAATGGCAAACCACTTCAGTATTCTTGCCTTCAGAACCCCATGAACAGTACGAAAAGGCAAAACGATAGGATACTGAATGGGCAACTCCCCAGGTCAGTAGGTGCCCAATATGCTACTGGAGATCAGAGGAGAAATAACTCCAGAAAGAATGAAGTGATAGAGCCAAAGCAAAACCAATATCCAGTTGTGGATGTGACCAGTGATAGAAGCAAGGTCCAATGCTGTAAAGAGCAATATTGCATAGGAACCTGGAATGTCAGGGTCCATGAATCAAGGCAAATTGCAAGTGGTCAAACAGGAGATGGCAAGAGTGAACATCAACATTCTAGGAATCAGTGAACTAAAATGGACTCGAATGGATGAATTAACTCAGATGACCATTATATCTACTAATGCGACCAATATCCAGTTGTGGATGTGACCAGTGATAGAAGCAAGGTCCAATGCTGTAAAGAGCAATATTGCATAGGAACCTGGAATGTCAGGGTCCATGAATCAAGGCAAATTGCAAGTGGTCAAACAGGAGATGGCAAGAGTGAACATCAACATTCTAGGAATCAGTGAACTAAAATGGACTCGAATGGATGAATTAACTCAGATGACCATTATATCTACTAATGCGGGCAGGAATCCCTCAGAAGAAATGGAGTAGCCCTCACGGTCAACAAAAGAGTCCAAAATGCAGTACTTGGATGCAATCTCAAAAATGACAGAATGATCTCTGTTCATTTCCAAGGCAAACCATTCAATATCATGGTAATCCAAGACTATGCTCCAACCAGCAATGCTGAAGAAGCTGAAGCTGAATGGTTCTGTGAAGACCTACAAGACCTTTTAGAACTAACACGCAAAAAAGATGTGCTTTTCATTATAGGGGACTGGAATGCAAAAGTTGGAAGTAAAGAAACACCTGGAGTAACAGGCAAATTGGCCTTGGAATACTGAATGAAGCAGGGCAAAAGCTAATAGAGTTTTGCCAAGAGAACGCACTGGTCATAGCAAACACCCTCTTCCAACAACACAAGAGAAGACTCTACACATGGACATCACCAGATGGTCAACATCGAAATCAGATTGATTATATTCTTACCAGCCAAAGATGGAGAAGCTCTATACAGTCAGCAAAAATAAGACCGGGAGCTGACTATGGCTCAGATCATGAACTCCTTATTGCCAAATTCAGACTTAAATTGAAGAAAGTGGGGGAAACCACTAGACCATTCAGGTATGACCTAAATCATTTAACTTTAGTACACACATAATCCAAGGCATTTCAGTTTAAATTAAAATTACCCAAAAGTGAGAAAATAAAAGTTGCTCAGTGTTGTCTGACTTTTTGTGACCCATGGACTATATGGTCAATGGAATTCTCCAGGCCAGAATACTGGAGTGGGTAGCTGTTCCCTTTTCCAGGAGATCTTTTCAAACTAGGGACTGAACTCAGGTTTCTCAAATTGTAGGCAGATTTTTAGCCAGCTGAGCCACCAGGGAAGTCCAAAAGTGAGAAAACTAAACTACAATGTAAGATTTAAAACTTTTGATGACTTTACAATAGTAGTTTTTAAACAATCATCCTAAATTCAATTATTTTGCAAATCCTTTGTGATATACTATAGCAAAACACTTAAAATTCCACACAAAATGGACATAATGAAAGAAAGGAGAAAAAACTTGAGAAAAATTTTATTCACACGAGCATAATTGTGGCTGCTTGTTTTTTGAATGGTGAAAATAACCTCTAATCATATGTGCCTGAAGATAATTTAATTATAGTCACTGAAAAAATTAAGTGAGGAAAATTTTAGTAGTAGGAAGAAGGTAAAAGTAGATTGATTTATTAAATTCTTTGTTTTAAAAAAATTCTTTCTAGACTAAATGAAAACAGAAGTTACCAACTTGTACACAACTCTCCAAAAGAATCATCTCTTCTATGGTAATAAAGGGCTTGAGGATTACCCTAAAACCTTTTGTTATTATCACTATTATTATTCTTTTTCCAAATAACACCAGGCATGAACTCACTGACAGCTTCTTTATTTGGAAACAGTGTTGTTCCTCTGAGAAGAGACTATTTTCTTGTTCCAAAACTGTTCTGCAGACTTTTGTTTTGTGGTAGAAAGGAACCTATAGAACCTTTTCTTTTTTCATGAAATATATCTTCCATAAATTCTTCCATTCTTCCAACCTGCACTGATACTGATCTTTTAACAGTTCTTTCTGAGAAATAGAGATAGGAGACTTTTGAAGGCCCTCAATAATGTAACACACTTTTCCTTCTATGATAAGATTCACCACTGATACTTCCACATTTTCAGCTATGGAAGAAGAGTCAACAATAAAAACTTTTTCAAATTCAGTTCCTGATTGATGTTTCACAAATCACAGAACTTTAGGAAAAAGCATCCAGGGAGTTATGAGTGGGGCAATGAACTTTTTCACCCAATCCACGGTTATTTTTAAAGTTATATTTGAGTCTCAGCTTTCCTTACTTCTAGAATGGCAGTATTTTGGAGTTAGCAGGAAAGAAAAAGTAGTTGCTCAGAAAAGACAAATGTGTGAAAAGTGCTGATTTGTGATGCAGTTATTTCTAATCACCTTTCAATGTACTAAGAGATACTGAGAGATAAAAATTATAAATCAAGATATAAATTCCATTTCATATATTTATATCTTTATAACATTAAGAACAACACTGACACCTGAAAGTTAGTGGTAGAACCCTCCATGACAGCAATTTGTTACTATTCATGATTTGTTACACAATTATAAGCCTATTTAATGATGGAAGAAAGAGTTTAAGTTATTGCTGGTTAAGGTAATAAATTTTAATATTTTAGGAGTGAAAAATAAAAAAAAATTTGTATGCTAATTATTAAATTATTTAAGTAACAGTGAAAATTGCATGTGTTCATATTCACTACATTAACATCTTTTTACTTTCATCATTAACAACTCTTCTCTAACAGCCCCACTAGACACACACACACATCTAGATAAACAGGCACAGACAGTAAACAATTTGATGAACTTTGCCAGAACTGATCAAAATCTGTTGGAAATTCAGTGTGTGGGATGGAATGCCATTTTGTTGGCTTCCCTGGTAGTTCAAATAAATGGTAAAGAAAGTGAAAGTGAAGCCACTCAGTCGTGCCCAACTCTTTGTGACCCCATGAACTGTAGCCTACCAGACTCCTCTGTCCATGGGATTCTCCAGGCAAGAATACTGGAGTGGGTTGCCATTTCCTTCTCCAGGGGATCTTCCTGACCCAGGGATTGAACCCAGATCTCCTGCACTGCAGGCAGACGCTTTAACCTCTGAGCCACCAGGGAAGCTCTTGCAATGCGTGAGACCTGGGTTTGATCTCTGGGTTGTAAAGATCCCCTGAAGGAAGGCATGGAAACCCATTCCAATATTCTTTCCTGGAGAATCCCCATGAAAAGAAGAGCCTGGCAGGATACAGTCCATGGAGTCACAAAGAGTAGGACACAACCGAGTGACTAAGCACAGCACAGCATGCCATTTAGTTAGTTAACACAGAGCTGTCTGTGATGAAAACCACAATCACAGAAAACTAACCAAACTGATGACATGGATAACAGCTTTGTCTAAATGTATGAAACTCTAAGCCATGCCACGTAGGGCCACCCAAACAGACAGGTCATGAAAGAAGGGAGGGCAAACCACTTCAGCATTCTTGCCTTGAGAGCCCCATGAACAGTATGAAAAGGCAAAAAGATAGGACACTGAAAGATAAACTCCCCAGGTCGGTAGGTGCCAATATACTACAGGAGAAGAGTGAAGACAGCTCCAGAAGGAATGAAGAGGCTGAGCCAAAGGGGAAACAACACCCAGTTGTGGATGTGTGCGGTGGTAAAGTAAAGTCTGATGCTATAAGGAACAATACTGCAAAGGAACCTAGAATGTTAGGTCTATGAATCAAGGTAAATTGTGAGTGGTCAAACAGGAGATGGCAAGAATGAACATGGACATTTTAGGAATCAGTAAACTAATATGGACCAGAATGGGCAAATTTAATTCAGATGACCCTTATACCTACTACTATGTGCAAGAATACCTTAGAAGAAATGGAGGAGTCCTCGGAGTCAACAAAAGAGCCTGAAATGCAGCACTTGGGTGCAATCTCAAAAATGACAGAATGATCTCTGTTCATTTCCAAGGCAAACCATTCAATATCACGGTAATCCAAGCCTATGCTCCAACCACTAATGCCGAAGAAGCTAAAAGTTGAATGGTTCTATGAAGACCTACAAGATCTTCTAGAACTAACACCAAAAAAGATGTCCTTTTCATCATAGGGGACTGGAATGCAAAGTAGGAAGTCAAGAGATACCTGGAGTAACAGGCAAATTTGGCCTAGGAGCACAGAAGTAGCAAGTCAAAGGCTAACAGAGTTTGGTCAAGAGAACACATTGGTCATAGCAAACACCCTCTTCTAACAACACAAGAGACGATACTACATGTGGACATCACCAGATGATCAACACTGAAATCAGTAAGATTATATTCTTTGAGCCAAAAATGGAAAAGCTCTTTACAGTCTGAAAAAACAAGACCGGGATTGACTAGGGTTCAGTTCACGAACTCCTTACTGCAAAATTCAGACTTAAGTTGAAGAAAGTAGAGAAAACCACTACGCCATTTAGGTGTGACCTAAATCAAATCCCTTACAATTATACAGTGGAAGTGGCAAATAGATTCAGGATATTAGATCTGATGGACAGTGCCTGAAGAACGATGAACAGAGGTTCATAAAAGTATACAGGAGGCTGTAGTCAAAAACATCCCCAAGAAAAAGAAATGCAAAAAGACAAAATGGTTGTCTGAGGAGGGCTTACAAACAGCTGAGAAAAAAAGAGAAGCTAAAGGCAAAGGAGAAAAGGAATGAAACACCTATCTGAGTGAAGAGTTCCAAAGAAGCAAGGAGAGATAAGAAAGCTTTCCTCAGTGATCAATGCAAAGGAATAAATGGGAAAGACTAGAGATCACTTCAAGAAAATTAGAGATATCAAGGGAATATTTCATGCAAAGATTGGCACAATAAAGGATAGAAATAGCATGGACCTAACAGAAGCAGAAGGTATTAAGAAGATGAGGCAAGAATACACAGAAGAACTATACAAAGAAGATCTTCATGACCTAGATAACCACAATGGTGTTTACACTCACCTGGAGACAGACATCTTGGAGTGTGAAGTCAAGTGGGCCTTATGAAGCATCATCACGAACAAAGCTAGTGAGGTGATGGAATTCCAGTTGAGCTGTTTCAAATCCTAAAGGCTGATGCTGTGAAAGTGCTGCACTCAGTATGCCAGCAAATTTGGAAAACTCAGCAGTGGCCACAGTATTGGAAAAGGTCAGGTTTCACTCCAATCCCAAAGAAGGCAATGCCAAACAATGTTCAAACTACTGCACAATTGCACAAATCTTACATGCTAGCAAAGTAATGCACAAAAGTTTTTCAAGCCAGGCTTTAATAGTATGTGAACTGTGAACTTCCAGATATTAAGCTGGTTTTAGAAAAAGCAGAGGAACCAGAGATCAAATTGCCAACATCTGCTGATCATAGAGAAAGTAAGAGAATTTCTGAAAACTGTTGACTTCTGCTTCATTGACTAAGCTAAAGCCTTTTTACTGTGTGGATCACAACACACTGTGGAAAATTCATCAAGAGATAGGAATACCAGACCAACTTACCTGCCTCCTGAGAAATCTGTATGCAAATCAAGAAGCAACAGTTAGAACCAGACATGGAATAGACTGGTTCCAAATTGGAAAAAGAGTATGTCAAGGCTGTATACTGTCACCCTGCTTATTTAAGCTATATGCAGAGTACATCACATGAAATGCCAGGCTGGATGAAGCACAAGCTAGAATCAAGATCACCAGAAGAAATATAAATAACCTCAGATATGCAGATGATACCATAAAGTAAAGAGGAACTAAAGAGAACTAAAGAGCCTCTTGATGAAAGTGAAAGAGGAGAGTGAAATAGAGATGGTGTACAACTCAACATTCAAAAAACGAAGATCATGGCATCTGGTCCCATTGCTTCACGGCAAATGGATGGAAAACAATGGAAACTGTGACAGACTTGATTTTCTTGGGCTCCAAAATCCCTGCAGATGGTGACTGCAGCCATGAAATTAGAGGACGCTTGATCTTTGGAAGAAAAGCTGTGAGAAACCTAGACAGCAGATTCATTACTTTGCCAACAAGGTCTGTATAGTCAAAACTAAGGTTTTTCACATGTATGGGTGTGACAGTTAGGCTATAAGAAAGCTGGGCACCAAAAAAATTATGCTTTTGAACTGCGGTGTTGGAGAAGACTCTTGAGAGTCCCTTGGACTGCAAGGAGATCCAACCAGTCCATCCTAAAGGGAATCAGTCCTGAATATTCATTGAAAGGACTGATGCTGAAGCTGAAACTCCAATACTTTGGCCATCTGATGCGAAGAGCTGACTCATTTGAAAAGACCCTGACGCTGGGAAAAATTGAAGGCGAGAGGAAAAGGGGATGACAGAGGATGAGATGGTTGGACAAGAGGAGAAGGGGATGACAGAGGATGAGATGGTTGGATGGCATCACCGACTCAATGGACATGAGTTTGAGTAAACTACGGAAGTTTGGTCATGGACAAGAAGGCCTGGTGTGCTGTAGTCCATGGGGGTCATAAAAAGTAGGACACAACTAAGGGCTGAACCGAACTGATCGAAGGTTTTTCCACTTGTTATGCATGGATGTGAGAGGTGGATCATAAAGCAGGCTGAGTGCCGAAGAATGAATGCTTTTGAGCTGTGGTGTTGGAGAAGATTGTTGAGAGTTCCTTGAACAGCAAGTTCAAACTAGGCAGACCTAAACGAGATCAGTCCTGAATATTCATTGGAAGGACTGGTGCTGAAGCTGATGCTCCAATACTTTAGCCATCTTATGGGAAGAGCTGACTCATTAGAAAAGACCCTGATGCTTGGAAAGATTGAAGGCAGGAGAAGGGGACAACAAAGAACTAGATGATTGGATGACATCACAACTAAATGGACAATAGTTTAGAGCAAGCTTTGGGAATTGGTGAAGGACAAGGAAGCCTGGTGTGATGCAGTCCATGAGGTCACAAAAGTCAGACTCGATTGAGCAACTGAACAACAGCGGAGATGTCATTTGTTGCACATACAACATAAGACTGTTGAAAATGTCAGAAAATGACTTGATGCACTTATTCTACATAATAATATTTGACATTTTATAGGAACACAATGCTAGTCCTTGAAGAAAATGAACAAAACCTCCCTAGCTTGAGTAGAGCTTCCCAGGTGAGTGCTAGTGGTAAAGAACATGTCTGCCAATGCAGGAGACATAAGAGACATGGATTTGATCCCTGAGTCAGGAAGAACCCCTGCAGAAGTACATGGCAACCCACCCCAGTGTTTTTGCTTGGAAAATCCCATGGACAGAGGTACAGTCCATACAGTCACAAAGAGATAGGCATAATTGAAGCAACTTAGCATGGACATGCACAGTTTGAGTAGGTGATAAATTTTCTTTCACAGCCAGTCTAATGATCAATGCACAAATTTCTTGATGTGACAGCTGAGAAAATTCACTTTTTTACATCAAGCTTCATCTCTGTGCTTCATCTTAGTTATTATTCTTGACATAGTCTTTAATTTGTCTATAGTTACATATACATAATGAAAGATCCTCTTTATAGTTGATCATGATGATTTTTTTCTCCTTTAACTGTTATTCTTGTCATTTTAGCCCAAGACACTATCATAAACAATGCTATGTGCATGTATGCTAAGTCACTTCAGTGATGTCTGACTCTACAATTCTATGGACTATAGCACACCAGGCTCCTCCTTCCACGGGATTCTCTAAGCAAAAATACTGGAGTGGGTTGCCATACTCTCCTCCAGGGGATCTTTCCCAACCCAGGGAGCAAATCTGTATCTCTTATGTCTCCTATATTGAAAGGCAAATTCTTTGCCACTAGCACCACCTGAGAAGCCCAAACAATGCTTCGCCTATATTGTCATCTTTTTTGAGCATTACCTTGGTAGCATGTGAAATGAGCACACTTGTGCAGCAGTTTGAGCATTCTTTGATGTTGCCTTTCTTTGGGATCGTAATGAAAACTGACCTTTTCCAGTCCTGTGGCCACTGCTGTGTTTTTCAAATTTGCTAGCATATTGAGTGCAGCATTTATTTGATGGGTTTATTTGGGTGGGTGGGGCGATGTCTGAAGAATATCAACAGTAATTGTCATTTATTATTCCTTATATAAAAGTATAACATTTATTGACAATAAATAGCCAAGATGAATGGCTCTCCTAATTTGTTTATCTCTAATAACTTCCTCCTATAGGTTACTTTAGGACTCATATGAATCTCTTGACAGTTAGAAAATACTTTCTTCTACCATTCTGCCAATACTTGATGCACAGATTTTCATTTATACATATATATATTTGTATAATATTTCTTCTTTGACTACAATATTTTACTATCCTTGCTATGTTTCACCCTCTTAAATCAGAGTGAAACTTTTTGATAGTAGGCCATCAGTTACTAGACAAAGAAACAGGTGCACAAATAGGCATCCTAGGTTATTGTTCAAGTCTAATGTTATAAAAGAGTAATATGACTCTGGGATAATATTTATCTAATATTATTAAAAAAATAAATCCATAGGCTCAAATCAAAAGTAAAAATGATTATTAAATCATTTTAATCATCATCATCATCATAATAAGTGATGAACTAAATGAATAAAAATCAGTTGAACTGAAGCACCAGAGTTTTCCATATACAACCATACTTGAAAGAAAAAAGAAAGAAAACACTTGAAACAAAACAAGTTTGAACAACTTAAAAGAAAAATTGAAGGAACTAAAAAATATTAAACCCAACTAATGAGAGGTAGGGCATGTGTCATTATCACATATTCATATAAAGTGAAGGAGGTTGACCCATGCTCATGAAATATATTTTCTCGGATAACTGATCTTTATTATCTAACCAAATGCTTTAATTTTTCCATCATCATAGAGGATAAAGTGCTACAACTTAGTTTTTTTAAAAAATGAAAGGCAAACACCATTTATTAGTTCAGTTAAGTCGCTCAGTCATGTCCAACTTTTTGTGACCCCATGATCCGCAGCATGCCAGGCCTCCCTGTCCATCACAAACTCCCAGAGTCAACCCAAACCCATGTCCATTGAGTCAGTGATGCTATCCAACCATCTCATCTTCTGTCGACCCCTTCTCTTCCTGCCTTCAATCTTTACCAGCATCAGAGTCTTTCAAATGAGTTAGTTCTTCGCATCAGGTGGCCAAAGTATTGGAGTTTCAGCTTCAACATCAGTCCTACCAATGAACACCCAGCACTGATCTCCTTTAGGATGGACTGGTTGGATCTTCTAGCACTCCAAGGGACTCTCAAGAGTCTTCTCCAACCACAGTTCAAAAGCATCAATTTTTTGGTGCTCAGCTTTCTTTATAGTCCAACTCTCACATCTATACATGACTACTGGAAAAACCATAGCCTTGACTAGACGGACCTTTGTTGATGTCTCTGTTTTTTAATATGTTGTCTAGGTTGGTCATAACTTTCCTTCCAAGGAGTAAGTGTATTTTAATTTCATGGCTGCAATCACCATCTGCAGTGATTTATCAGTACACAATCCATTTTTTAAAAATAGGCCAAAAATTTAATGTTTCTAAGAGTGTTTAAATCAGATGGAAGGCCATGATTTCAAAATAGTTTACTGATGGTCCTTTCTGTCTAAAGGTATACACATACACAAATACATACAAAATTGATTTCTTCCTACTACCTCATGGCCATCAGCATAATGTCCTAAGAGGGTGATTCTTCAGGGTTACTGATACACAGAGCCACTTGCGCTTCACTTCATGAACCCAAAGAGTATACCAGAGGTAGCTGTGCATTATTTCAAGGGATTTTTGAAATGTTATTTCTCCTGACATGAGGCTATCACTTTTAAATGAAATTTGATGGGATATCTGTCTAGGAAATCAGATAAACAAGCTATAACGAGGAATAAGGAGGGTCTCTTTTACTATGAAGGTGAAGTGAAGTGAAGTCGTTCAGTCATGTCCAACTCTTTGCAACCCCATGGACTATAGCCTACCAGGTTCCTAAGTCCATGGAATTTTCCAGGCAGAGTACTGGAGTGGGTTGCCATTTCCTTCTCCAGGGGATCTTTCCAACCCCGGGACTGAACCCTGGTCTCCCGCATTGCAGGCAGGTGCTTTACCCATCTGGCCCACCAGGGAATGTTGAGTCCTGTATTAGAGACTACTTGTATTTTTGGTTTGTTTGCTTGCTTGCTTACTGAGTTCATACTTTGTTCTAACTTGTTCAAGTGCCCTAAATTTTAATCTCCAGGTATAAGTTGTAATTTCATGTCCAAAAGTAAAAAGGAAAACATGAAGAAAAGAAAAGAGAATACAAAGTAAAATAACCTATAATAAAGTTTAGCATAAACCTACACTGCTACTGCTAAGTCACTTCAGTCATGTCCAACTCTGTGCGACTCCATAGATGGCAGCCCACCAGGCTCCCCTGTCCCTGGGATTCTCCAGGCAAGAACACTGGAGTGGGTTGCCATTTCCTTCTCCAATGCATGAAACTGAAAAGTGAAAGTGAAGTCGCTCAGTCGTGTCCTATCCTTAGGGGCCCCATGGACTGCAGCCTACCAGGCTCCTCCGTCCATGAGATTTTCCAGGCAAGAGTACTGGAGTGGGGTGCCATTGCCTTCTGTGATAAACCTACACAGTATCAGCAAATACTTGACACTGTTTTTTTTTTTTAATGTGCAATGCCTCCAAGATCCAAACACTTACTAGATGATGACTAAGTTTAACAAATCAAAATTTGAGAATTTTACTGGTACTTCATTTGTTCATTCATTCATATATTCATTTAACAAATATCTGAGTTACTATGTGCCAACTACTGCCAAGTACCTGGATGACAGAAGGAGAAGAATGGACATATTCAGTACATTCATGAAAAATGTAGACAAAAGTTAATAATCACACAAATATAAATTGCAATATGTGATCATTGATGTGATGAGAGAGTCCAAGCTTCAATGAGATTGCTTATCAGGGAAATTTAATCAATTCAGGGAAATCATAAAATCTCCTAAAGGAAGTGACTCTCTGAGCTCTGACCTGCAGGATGAAAGGTCATTACTAACGCAGGTGAGGTGCAGGGTAAGAGTAATCTATGTTTACATGAAGCCCCCGAGAAAGGAGAGACAGGTAACCTCAAGTACTCTATGCAGGTTAACAAAAACCGCTAACCACATCATCTCTAGTTTTTTTGAATCCATTAAAGACATGTGCCTAACCTGATCATTAAGTACTGAATTATCTGAAAGTAAACATTACTGAGCCTGGAGGGCTATAGTCCATGAGGTCACAAAAGATTTGGGCACAGCTTAGCAACTAAACTTTAGCAACTAAATAACAAGCATTACTAAAATCTTCTCAAATTTTATCTGTAGTTGTGGTAGTTGACTAGAGATGACTGCTTTGAATATTTTTGTGAATTACATGATTATTATGGCCAGGATCAGAGAAAAACGAGTGGCCTACCTTCATCTTGTAAAATACTGAAAAGAAGACATCACAGAGTGCCAGCCTTTACTTTGACTTTATTATTTACCTAAAGACACTGGGACCTTCTTTGGTAGCTCAGACAGTAAAGAAGCTGCCTCCTACCAACGCAGGAGACATAAGAGACACGGGTTCCACCCCTTGGTTGGTAGGATCCCCTGGAGACGGGAATGGCAATCCACTCCAGTATTCTTGCCTGGAAAATTCCATGAACAGAGGACCCTGGTGGACTACAAGTCTATGGAGTCACAAAGAGTTGGACATGACTAAGCAACTAACACAACAACAACAAAAGACACTGGAGAAAAAATGGCTGAATTCATAAAGACCCTGAAAAGAGACTGTATTTTCTGTGCCCCCAAACAAGTAAAAGTTGTAACATTAGGGGGTGCAAATGATATCATAGAAACCAACTTCAAGGTCTTAAATCCCTAGTCCCCTTCTTTAGAGTGAAATCTTAAAATGTTTTTCCAAAGACTTCTGTTCTTCCTATTCATCCTTTTGAAACCCATTCTGAAGACTAGGTGGGCTCAGGGGCCATCTATTCAAACAGAGGTTTGATTTAGGCACCTTAATTTACAGAAACCTCAACATATTCTGTTTATTATAAATAATCTGCCTAAGCCACAAATGACTTCTGAACCTCACATTCTGGCAAAAGAGTATGGTTTGTACTCTTAGCTATCTAATCCCTATCAAAATTCTAGTTCGAAGAAATAATATTTATGGAGGATTGCCTAAATGACACATACAGCATTCATTACTCAGGCCAGAGAGTCTAAATTTTACATCTCAATCTGACCAGACCATGACTGAACTAATTCTAACTACTAATGTAATGCATCAGTATCTCTTAAAATTGCTTTTATTGAACTTCACATTGGAGTTATTTATTCAACACACGTTGACAGATATTACAAGAAATGGCTTTATTTTGTCTGTTATGGGGCTACTGCTGCTGCTGCTGCTAAGTCACTTCAGTCGTGTCTGACTCTGTGCGACCCCATAGACTGCAGCCCACCAGGCTCCCCCGTCCCTGGGATTCTCCAGGCAAGAACACTGGAGTGGGTTGCCATTTCCTTCTCCAATGCATGAAAGTGAAAAGTGAAAGTGAAGTTGCTCAGTCGTTTCCGACTCCTAGTGACCCCATGGACTGCAGCCTACCAGGTTCCTTCGTCCACGGGATTTTCCAGGC
Organism: Cephalophus harveyi; assembly: GCA_006410635.1. Taxonomy (NCBI): domain Eukaryota; kingdom Metazoa; phylum Chordata; class Mammalia; order Artiodactyla; family Bovidae; genus Cephalophus; species Cephalophus harveyi. Next base: position 35,467 of record SJYT01083326.1, read on the forward strand.
AAGAGTATTGGAGTGGGGTGCCATTGCCTTCTCCAATGGGGCTACTACTCATATACTGTACTACATAGTGGGCCTTCATGAAGATGAGAGGGGAAATTCCTGCAGGTCTAAGTATATAGAAAAATAATGATTCATTCCAGAAACTTGTATTTTTAAATTTTTTATAGTATAGGTATGTTGCCTCCTTCAATTTATCTGCTAAATAGGTCAAAGGTAGATTAAAGGTTAATACTATTAATAGAAACTAAACAGACCTTTACAGATAATACTATAGCTCCCTTATTTTTCTCCATATCTTCACCCTCTCTTTGATTCCTGTCTCTTATACACATCTAGAATCTTAAGAGTGAAAGGTTTTGAAAAAAAGATTCCAAAGACTACAATGAAACAAAAATGAGAGCCTACAAGGAATTTCATATACCAATCATAAATTTACATTCAGCAAAGTGTGAGTAAATAGTACTAGAAACAAGAACATTCACAGATACCTGACTTTTTCTTTGTCCGGTGTTCTCATCCTTTCTTAACACAAGATCATAAGCATTAATAGTAAATTCTTAAAGTATTAAATTTATCAGTACATAATGTTGAATAACTGGAAGTTTAATCTAAAAAATATAAATTCTCTTTTGCAAATGAATTTTAAAATCTATGATAAATTATTACCAGCACAGATAAATAGCAAAGAACAGATTTTTTTTTTTAGCTTTAGCAGAAAAAGAGAAAAAAAAGAGATTAATCAGTATCAGTAAGCAATAATCTAGTGAAGTGAAGTGAAGTGGCACAGTCATGTCTGACTCTTTGCGACCCCATGGGCTGTAGCCCACCAGGCTCCTCAGTCCATGGGATTTTCCAGGCATGAATACTGGAGTGGGTTGCATTTCCTTCTCCAGGGGATCTTCCTGACCCAGGGATCGAACCTGGGTCTCCCACATTGTAGGCAGACGCTTTACTGTCTGAGCTACCAGGGAAGCAGAGCCCTGAAAAACTGCAACAAATTTCCCTAAAAAAAGAATAAGCAAGGAAGCTTAAAATGTGCAGAGAGCACTGATAAACAAGCAGTGAGCACAGGCTGGTTCAAAGAACACTGAGCATGGTATCTGAATATAAAGAAAAACAGGGACATGGTCAGGAAAAGAATAAAAGAAATACCTTTCAAATGAATATTAAGAAAAAGTGAAAGCCAGAGTGATAGTAGAAGAATTGGAAGGATTTATGATATTGAATTTTTTTTGCTTCCCTGGTGGCTCAGAGGTTAAAGCGTCTGCCTGCAATGCAGGAGACCTGGGTTTGATCCCTGAGTTGGGAAGATCCCCTGGAGAAGGAAATGGCAACCCACTCCACTATTCTTGCCTGGAGAATCCCATGGACAGAGGAGCCTGATGGGCTACAGTCCCCGGGGTCGCAAAGAGTCGGACACGACTGAGCGACTTCACTTTCCCTTTTTTAAAGGAAGGTTCCAGTGACAAAAATTTCTAACAACATACTCTCTGTGCAAAGATTGTGATGACCCCCAAATCACAATTTCTCGCTTTGAAAATCAGACATATGGTAATACAGAAAAAAACCTTAGTTCTAAAATATTGATAAGCACAAGGATTGGTAGGATTTTGAGGATAAAATGTATAGATTTCCACACCTTGAAGAATAACTTCAGCTTTACCAGGTAACATCTAGTTTGAATCCACTGGGTTGGCCAGTAGAAAAGTGATAGAACTTCTTAGTCTGCTTCCTAGTTACAATAGCTGTGAAGTCACTTGAGTAAGTAAAATGTTAAACAAAGATAAATTTAAAAATAAAAAGTTTCAGAATTGTTATATTATACTTGTTCTTTAGAGAAAATTTCTAAGTTAATTGCTAGTATTTCACACTGCTTAAATAAAACTGACTTACAAGAATACTGACATGCAATTCTTTTTGGATCATCAACTGGTAGGAAAATAATTATTTCTTCTAAAAATGAGTAACTGGGTAAACTAGAAAATTCAACATGATATCTTCCATGGAGGCACAAATTACTGTAACTCTTGCTTAGAATAATATCTTTGCCTATTGGGGCTTCCCTGGTGGCTCAGAGGTTAAAGCGTCCGCCGCCAATGCAGGAGACCCGGGTTCGATCCCTGGGTCGAGAAGATCCCCTGGAGAAGGAAATGGCAATCCACTCCAGTATTCTTGCCTGGAGAATCCCATGGACGGAGAAGCCTAGTAGATTACAGTCCACGGGGTCGCAAAGAGTCGGACACGACTGAGCGACATCACCTTCACCTTCACCAGTGAGGAGAAGACCTTTTGGCCATCCATCCTCTCCCTGGATACATATGTGTCACATATAAATCTATTCTGCATCCTCCCTCTCTTTTTTGTACTTAAATAATAGAACTAAAATGCATGTCTTCTGAATTTATAAAATGAATGGATTTATCTGTGAGGAAAACCAATGGGAAAGAAGATTTCAAAATGTTTAACAGTATCACAAAGGTGATACACTGTTGTGCTGATTTTAGTCTGAAGCAGATAAACTCAAATTATAGTTTAACCTCTGGTTATAGGAACCATTCCATTTTGAAAATATTTGTTGCAAAATTAAAATAGATAATGTAATTGCATGAAGAGCGGCTCTGATGTGTTTACACTCACCAGGAAGTACACTGAGAGATGGGGAAAACATGCCCCCCAAATCACACACATAGACATGCCTTGATGTATAGAAGTAAATACTCTATATGAACTAATACATACAGAAATTAGAGTTGATTGGATATAAATATAGAACAGACTAAGCAAAAGATATTAATGACTTGGGTACAATACTGCCAAAGAACTCATGGCTTTCAGCACATATAAGTACACTATGATATCTATGATACCTATTTTTTTTAAACAATAGAAGTTAATTTTGCTTGAAGAAAAAAAATCAGATATGGGGAATAGCCACACACTCTTCCTCTTCCTCACATACCAATACACATATATGTCATACAAGAAAATAGTTTTGTGTGAACACACAACCAAATCAGTACATGAAAAATATTACAGCACAAACTTAATTTATAAGAAACCCGACATTTAAAGTCTGATATGGTAAGTGTGAATACTAGGTTTGTTAAGACAAAGTAACCACATTCCTTAGAATGTGGACTCCATCCTTAGGAATATCTGATTTCAAGCACAAGCACCACCTTTAAAATTTGTAGATTTCTGATGTTTTATTTAACCTCTCTGTCTCAGATTTCTTGTCTGTAAAGTACAAAAAAATAACACACATCTGATAGGGTTATTTTTAAGATTTACTGAGATCATATGTACTTTAATATTGTGTGCCTATATATTTTAAAGACAAAGTAACATTTTTTTTTCTTTTTAAAGAATGAGATTTTGTATAGAGTAATTCTCTGAATTCTTACAGCATTTATTTTAAACTCATAATAAAACCATCAACCTAGTGTAGAGTAAAAGTGCACAGGCTTTCTCCACTTACTAGCTGTGGACAAATTATTCAGCCTCTCCAAGTCTTGGTTTTCTCACATGCAAATTGTGAATAAAAGTGCTTATTTTGGAAAATTTTTTGAGAAATTTAAAATAATGCATACAAAAAGTGCCTAGAATAAATTTCAGTATGTTTTAATTTGCTTTGTGAACATTTCATTGCAGCCCTACCAGCTTTCAAAAACATCTAAAGGTGCCCCCACTGCTCACTGTGGCACTCTTTACAATAGCAAAGACACGGAAGCAACTTAAATGTCTGTCAACAGATAAATGCATAAATAAGTTGTGATACATGTATGCAATACATATTACTCAGTCATAAAAAAGAATGAATTTGAGTAAGTTCTAGTGAGGTGGGTGAAACTAGACCCTATTATATAGAGTGAAGTAAGTCAGAAAGAAAAAAATAAATATTGTCTATTAATGCATATATATAGACTTTAGAAAAATGGCAGTGATGAACCAATTTGCAGGGCAGGAATAGAGGCAGATGTAGGGAACAGACTTAAGGACACATCAGGGGAAGAAGAGGGTGGGGTGACTTGAGAGAGTAGCAGGGAAACATAAACATTACCCTATATAAAATAGATAGCTACTGGGAAGTTGCTGTATAGCACAGGTAGCTCAACCCAGTGGGAAGTTAGTATATAACACAGGGAGCTCAACCTAGTGCTCCGTGACAACCTAGAGGGGTGGGATGGGATCAGGAGTGGGAGGGAGGTTCAAGAGGGAAGAAACATATGTATACTTACAGCTGATTCAAGTTGCTGTACAGCAGAAACAAACATATCATTGTAAAGCAATTAATCTCCAATTTAAAATAAATTTTAAAAAATCTTGAGAGATGAAATTATTTTTTTATATATTTCTCCATTATCCACTCTACACATATTTTTGCTGAAAAAGGAAGTTGAGACTAATGCTCAGAAATCATGAGATACTGTTCCAAGGATTGACATGCTGTAGAATTGCTGGTAAAGTACAAAGAAAATTACTTTTAATGAGAAAACTGATTTTAAAAATCACTAGATATTCATGGTGCATAACTAGCAAGACTCTTGGACATCTACCCTTTCCTACTTTGTGTGTGTGTGTCTGTGTGTGTGTAGGTAGGGAGACCATCAACATATTCCTTTTGTCACACAAATGTAACACAAATAGTCTTTCCTCTGTCTGGAAATGTTCAAACAGCAGAGAAATAATTCAAAGCAAGTTGTTCCTCTTACGATTTTAAGTTTTATACTAATAAAATAAACAGTGCCTTAAAAGCATAGTGACCTCACAGAGGCAGAGGCCTTTAGATAATCAGTGAAGGTTGGGCTGGTCCTACCTTCCTTGTTCCCCAGGCCTTCTGCTTCTTGCAGGCTCCAAATTTGCCAGGACCTAGAAATGTTCTGCTTTCTCAGAACATTGGGGTGGGAAGGCTGTGGCCTCTGAGCAGGGAGTTACCTCCTATGTTGTGTGAATCTGACAAGATTGTGCAAGATAACCTAAGAACAGGTGCTGGACGGTGAAACAGGCAGCTACCAAGACAGATATGTTTGACAGTTGAGTTGAGCACTCATGAGAGAAGCTCAGAAAGAGTCTTCAAATATTTTATGGATATATACGTCCTTCCTGCTACACAAGATGAAGTAATTGAATAACCAGAAAATTTTAGCCTCTAAATCTTAAAGCTTCCTGAGAATGAGAACTGAATGTGCTGCCAAGAATATAAAAACAAAGAATTCACAATATGGTGACATGAGAGCAGGGAAATAGAAAAAAAGAACACAGAATAAAGTGACTCAAATAATAAGTAGTTCTATAGCAGTGGCAAAATATACAAAATGCTACAAGAACACAAGTGTGTGGTAGGCATAAATTCTATTTAGCTTTACTCAGGGAAGACATTAAAGAAGAAATATAGTTTAAGCAGTATTTTGAAGGCAGAAGTGATAAAGAGAAGAGGCAAGCTCTTCAGAATATCAAGAATAAATGAGAATATACGGAATGGCATATGGTATTCAGGAAATGACAAGTGCAAGCAATGCATCACAGGTGACATAATTTAAAGGGAGCAAAGTGCTGAAAAACAGTGACTCAAAGAAGTATGTGCTATGAGACCTGGAGCCCATGATCAGATGCAAGTCTTGGACTGTTTGAGTCCAAGACATTTAACAATTTTTTTGAGATCCCAAAGTACTCTTCTACTGAACAGGAAGTAGGATGCTATGATCTAAAATTCTGATGTGAATGTGACTCCAGATCTGAAATCTTCACTATTGACAGAAACAAGCAGCTTTTTATGGACATCTGCATAAATACTCTGAAGATTTCAACTTTAGGCTCTGCAATGCAAAATGTTAGTGAATTAATAGTTATAAATCAGAATTTTAAATGTACACATCAGAGTTCCTATAAGACAATGCTCAATTAATTTAGTGTAAATCAAAATAAACTAGCCCCAGGACCCAAAATAACAAATTTCCAGATTTTTCTTTATTGCTCTTCCTAAGAAAAAGAGCACATGTTTGATGGTATAAAGACAGTTATTGTGATTAATAGAAGACAGGGTATGAAGAAGAACTTCCAGGAATTCTTGAATACCTGAATGCTTGAATTGGAACTTGAATCACAGGTAGGATTCAAATGGGTCTAGATCCAGGAGAACCATTCCAAGAGGGCGAGAAAAAAAAAAATCCCTGAGTAAAGACTTTTCCTCTCCAAGGCTTACATGCAGTTCAGTTCAGTTCAGTTCAGTTCACTTGCTCAGTGGTATCTGACTCTTTGAGACCCCATGGACCGCAGCACACCAGGCCTTCCTGTCCATAACCAACTCCCAGAATTTAACCAAACTCATTCATGTCCATTGAGTCGGTGATGCCATCCAACCATCTCATCCTCTGTCGTCCCCTTCTCCTCCTGCCTTCAAACTTTCCCAGCATCAGGGTCTTTTCAAATGAGTCAGCTCTTCGATCAGGTGGCCAAAGTATTGGAGTTTCAACATCAGTTCTTCCAATAGGACTGATCTCCTTTAGGATGGACTGGTTGGATTTTGCAGTCCAAAGGACTCTTAGGAGCCTTCTCCAACACCACACTTCACTTCTTCAAAAGCATCAATTCTTCAGTGCTCAGCTTTCTTTATAGTCCAACTCTCACATCCATACATGGACTACTGGAAAAACCACAGCCTTGACTAGATGGACCTTTGTTGGCAAAGTAATGTCTCTGCTTTTTAATATGCTATTTAGGTTGGTCATAACTTTCCTTCCAAGGAGTAAGCATCTTTTAATTTCATGGCTGCAGTCACCATCTGCAGTGATTTTGGAGCCCCAAAAAATAAAATAAGGCTTACATACCAGAGGATGAAGAGAGTTATTAAAATTTAAAAATGGGAAATTTTATTGTATGCTAAAAGGTGATAAATGTTACAGGAAAAATAAGAGAAGGATGTAGGTGATTAGTCAATGTGGTTGTAGAATGGAAGTTTAAATAGAATTGTCAGGGAAGACCTTATTGAGAAAGTGAAATTTAAGCAAAGACTTGGAGGAGGAGATGAAGTTAGCCATGTAGATTATCTGGAGGAGGAGCAACTCGAGTAGAGGGAACAGCCATTGTAAAGGCTCTGAGGAAAGGGCATACCTATGTTTGAGAAACAGCAAGAAGGTTGATGTGGCACAACCAGAGTAAAGAAGAGGGAGGGTAGTAAGATATGAGCTCAGATTATAGACCATTTTACGTTTTTACATTTTACTTTTAAGAAAATGGCAGCAGAGCTGGGGCCAAGAAGATTTTGAATGGTGAAGTGACACAATATGATTTAGGTTTTAAAAGCATCTAACTGCTGTGCTGAAAACAGATGCAGGTGATCAAGAATGTAGGAGGACATGCCTACTAACTAGAGGACAGTGGTGCCAATAGAGGCAGGAGACGACGGCTGCTTGAAGTAGGCTGGCAGATGTGAAGACAGAGCTAACTGAAATCCGTATGCATTTTAGTGGAGCTCACATGGAATAAAACTACAGTACTGTTTATTTTTCAAGATTCATTCATTTCCATTCATTTAGTTAATTATCAAGCATTTCAGTTCAGTTCAGTTCAGTCGCTCAGTCGTGTCCGACTCTTTGCGACCCCATGAATCGCCGCATGCCAGGCCTCCCTGTCCATCGGAGTTCACTCAGACTCACGTCCATTGAGTCCATGATGCCATCCAGTCATCTCATCCTTGGTCGTCCCCTTCTTCTCCTGCCCCCAATCCCTCCCAGCATCAGAGTCTTTTCCAATGAGTCAACTCTTCGCATGAGGTGGCCAAAGTACTGGAGTTTCAGCTTTAGCATCATTCCTTCCAAAGAAATCCCAGGGCTGATCTCCTTCAGAATGGACTGGTTGGATCTCCTTGCAGTCCAAGGGACTTTCAAGAGTCTTCTCCAACACCACAGTTCAAAAGCATCAATTCTTCGGCGCTCAGCCTTCTTCATAGTCCAACTCTCACATCCATACATGACCACAGGAAAAACCATAGCCTTGACTAGACGGACCTGGAGTCGGCAAAGTGATGTCTCTGCTTTTGAATTACTATAAGCATTTACTACACATTTATTACGAGCAAAGTGCCATATAGGTTAACTATTATCCTACAATTTTAGAATGTCACTGTGTCATTTAACATCTCTACTTTTTTCAAGCCCAATCACTGTCATAAAGTATCTCAATACTGTTGGTTTCAATCTATTGCTTACTTTCAGAAATGCCTGCTGCCAAGCCAAGATAAGATGAGCTTTAACTCTAATGACTGTCTTTTAACAGATAATACATTGGGACAACTGCAGGAATTAGGAAAAGAGAAGGAGAAAACTCACTCGGCGCCCAGATAGTAGGAGAAGATAAAGGACTGAGGTGGGGGGATGGGGGACAAGGACAAAAATATATAATTTTAATTTAAAAATCATCAGAAAAAGTATTTGAAAACACATACTTTCACTTCTTCAGGAAAAATTAAACCAAGCTTTTAGAAATTGCATTTTTTTTCCAAACTAAGAGGAAAACAGAAGCAGGGAAGTCCAGGGCACTTCTGTGGATAGATCTGGAAGGTAGTTTGAAATGGGATAGGCACTTAAATCAGTTGCTAATAACAAAGTGCTTATATCATTTATAGGACAATTTATTTCTTTAGAGGGAAAAGGATAATAGTTTTAAACTAGATATGTTTTATTAGAGAGGTTTTGGTATGGTTAGGCTCCATGTCCTTACCTAGAAGACTCTAAAATAGCCCCCTGCTGACTTCTCCTAAAGTCCAAGCTCACTCTGTACTTCAGCAACAATGGCCTCTCTGCTCTTATCAGATACCTTAAGTATGTAACTCTCTTTTCCACTTGCAGTTCCCTCTCTCTGGAATGTTCTTTCCTTAAATATGGTACCTACAGGGCTTGCTCCTTAATTTAACTCCAGTCTCCACTGTAAGGCCACCATATCAGTTAGGTCTTCTTTGATCACTTTATATTAAATAGCTCTCAATATCAGTCTCTATCCTTGGTTCCAGCCTTATTTTTCCTTATGGTGGTCATCATCATCTGACATATTATTCACTTTCTAAAAAAGTATCCTGTTATTTCAATGAAAGTAGGGATTAATTCACTACTGAATCCACACGGCCTAGAACAGTGCCTATCACAATGTATATGCTCAGCATACATGATGATAAACACATCAGTTCAAAACATGCTCCTGGAGAATAGAAGCAGCATGTCTTTTGCAAAAAGTATTTTTAGCAATATATATATCTATAACTATGTCTATTTATGTATACACACATACACACACACCAGGTGTCACTAGTGGTAAAGAGTCTACGGGCCAACACGCTAGACTTAAGAGACTCAGGTTCGATCCTTGGGTTGGGAAGATCCTCTGGAGGAGGGCATGGCAATCCACTCCAATATTCTTGCCTAGAGAATCCCATGGACACAGGAGCCTGATGGGCTATGGCCCATAGGCTTGCAAAGAGTCGGACATGATTGAAGCAACTTAGCACACAGTTGCCTTTTCCACCTCCAGGGGATCTTTCCAACCCAGAAATCGATCCTGTGTCTCTTGCATCTCCTTGCATTGGCAGGCAGATTCCTTACCACTGAGCCACCCAGGAAGCCTATATATATATATAGGCTTAATTATTCACAGTTATTTCTCATTTTTCATAGATTTCACATTTCCAAATTCACCTCTGTGCTAAAGTTTATTGGTAAACCAAATCAATGCTCATATCACTGTATAGTCCTTCACAGACATGCATGGAGCAGCAAAACATCTGATTTCCCTGACATGCATAATTACTACCTGAAGTCAAACAAGGTAACACTCTGTCTTCTTCTTCCTGCTCTTGTACTATAAGCAAATGTCCTTTTAGTGGTCTACACAATGCCCTATTTATGCTTTTATTAGTGATTACACTGTTTAAAATAGCTCCAAAGTGTACTTTTGAAGTGCTGTCTAGTGTTCCTAACCCAAGAGAGCTGTGATGGGCCTTTTGAAGGAAATATGTGCATTAATTACATAAACTTCGCTCAGACCTGAGCTAATAGTGATGTTGGCAATTAATTAAATGTTGTTGAATCAACAGTATATATTCAATAAAGTGTTTTTAAACAGAATAACACATAAAATAAGGTTATGTATTTATCGACTGATGATAATGTTGTGACCAGAAGTTCACAGGAACCTAACTCTGCATTTCCTCTAGGAGCAATAATTCAGCATTCGCTAATTCAGAGCTTGAAGTGACTTTACAGAACATGGTTACTGTGAGTAATGAGAATTGGCTGTATACATGTATCAATATATGTGCATGGTGACTTTTACATACAAAATGAAGAAAGAAAAATTCAGTAAAGTTCATAGCTCATAGGGATGCACAAAACACCCTAGCCAAGAATATAATCCTTCATAAAACATAATGGTTGACATTAATGTTAATCACATGGTTCCATCAACTGAAAGTGATTGAATAACTCAGATCTAGTGGAAAGGACAGAAGCTATTAACTGAAAGACTTTAGTTGTGTAGGCTTTGGCAGTACTTAACTTTATGCTCCTTTATAAAATGGGTACTCATTAATATTAAATTAGATAAACCAGAAAATGAACTGAACATGATTACCCAAATCACTTTACTTGCTTAATGAACATAACTTTCTTTGTTATGTTACCCAGGGAACTGTCTATAAAATCCCCAGAGGGGAAATTTGTACAATTATGCCACCTGGAGTTTGGGGAATGCCACTACAAAACAAGGATGATAACCCATATTAACTTTTTTTTAGTATTAGGAAGTCAAAGTATATGTACATTGCTGCCAAAGATACTGTCAGATTTTTGTGGCAACTATTAGGATGCTTCATAATGCTTATTATTTTGTAAACACATTGTACTTCTTCAGGAGTAAGCAGTAATAAATGAGAGAAGTTAAACATTAGTTATCCATATGATAACTATACATGGAACAGAAAGCAACTTGACTTAATCCATTTTCCTAACTGTTGTAGTAGAGTACTGAAGCCCATCTATGAACATACAGCTGTTGCTAATAAATGGGGCAGACAGCACATTATTGATAAAAATCATTCTCTTTATTTTATAGACATATCAATTGCCAACACAACTTCTTTCCAAATTTATAATGTGATCATCTATTTATTCATTTTTTCAGCAACTACTTCCTATTAAGTACTTCCTATATATCATACAGAGTGTAACTTAGTGCACTATCCCTGTACCAGGGAATACACTAGTATACCAGGGATACAAAGATGAACAAGAAATATTCATCCTAAAGAGTGTCACAGTAATCCTACTGGACTATAAGAAAACTGCCCAGCACTGATTGCTCAGGTGGTTTGACACTGATGGGCTGTGTTCCAAACCCTCCCCATGCTTTTTGAAAGAAACCAAGAAGCACTAAGATAGGAAGGAACTGACAGATCTCTCCAATCAAATGGAAATGTACATTCAAGAACCAACTCACCTGCTCCTACCTATCTCTTAGTTTTACATGAAAAAGGGCAGCTACTACTTTGGGTGAAACTTTCTCCTCAACCCTCCACCCAAAATAAAGCTGCTATCTAAATGATTCCTTCAATTCACAGAGATTCCTCTAAACGCCCTGACCTGTTCCACTGATACTCTGGCTAAACAGAAACCTGATGATGTTCCTTATGCTACTGCTTCTCATTCACTCTGCTCCGTGGGCAGAACTAAAGGTCATCCTTGAAGACCCAACCCAAACTCCCCTTGATGAGCCATGCTACGTTTTTTCTAAATCTTGGACTGTTGCCAATTACCCAACTGTATGGTTTGCCACCTGAAAGACCATATATTGGCAGGTTAAAGATACCTACCTCTAGGGCTGCAGACTCTGCAGGGAACTGTAGCTGCTGATTATATAGCCTGGGTCATTCCTATGGAGGCCCACAATAAAAACTTGTTCTCTGATGAGATCAACTGGAATCAAGATGTAGTAGCCAGATGACCACCACTCAGAACTATCATCGTACCACACATGGCAGTACATCCACCATCATAAACTGGACACATAATACTCTATATTTCTTATATAAAAGTTGCCATTACATGCTAGACTTTCAACACTAGCCAAAAGCTGACCCATTGGTGTGGTGGTAGTACAGGAGGTCAAGAATTGTGAAAGGTCTAACATGAAAACTACAAAGTTAGCCAGTTTCTTGAGCTACAGTTTTCACAGAGTGATGTAAACAGGGTCAAGTGACCACTGCACATACAGCAGTTACATTATAGAAGATCACTAAGCTCAGGGAACCTGGATATTTTATAATGGGAAATAAGCTTACTCCATCTGTATCCTGGGCTTCCCAAATGGCACCAGAGGTAAAGAACACACCTGCTAACGCAGGAGACATAAGAGATGCGGTCCTCTGGTCCTCTGGAAGAGAGCATGGCAACCCACTCCAGCATTCTTGTCTGGAGACATGGACAGAGGAGCCTGGCAGGCTATAGTCCATAGGGTCGCAAAGAGTTGGACACGACTGAAACAACTTAGCACGCACATATTAGTATCCCAGTGACACATGTCTATTGGTACTTCACTGCCTTGACACTTTCAGATTACAGTGGCCCTGTTTCAGTTCAACCTCAGCCAACGGATTGGACTGATTAGTATACCTTCCATGTGGCAACCCAGTTATGAGGGGACTGAGAGAATTCAAACTTAATTGCAGGTCACTCTCCTGCATGCTATAGTTGAATCAACATAGTCCTAGGTCATAAGTACAATGACCACTGGGTTGAATATACTATTCACCCAGGTTCCTAGAGTGGACTATGAAGGCACTGGGGAAGGAACACTTTAGATCTCCAGAAGGTGGGAGAGGGGAAGAATAATTAATGCTCCTTAATCCTTAAACCTTACTTATACCTTGCCAATATAAATCCATATGATTTTTCTGATGCATATTGGCCTTGAGTTATACAGTGCATGACAATCAAAGCCACAGCTAGTCAGTGACCTTGCCCATGTGATCAAACCAAACTAAAGTGAAATGGTGATCCAGACGAAGTTTAGCAATGTGTCTCAAAGAGGAGAAATCCCTTTCAGTAATATGCTTTTATGTGAGAGAGAAAGAGTCATAGATATCTCTCTCCATTGGTCCATTTATTTCCCCCTGTAATAATTGGTAATGACTCCTAAGATCAGCATGTCAGTCCAAACTCCCTTGTGTGGGTTATAATGGATAATTGACTGGCCTTATACTTATCCTGACTGATTAAAATAAGACCTGTTAGTTGTTCTTGGTATTTTTTTAAAATTGGCTAAGTCCAGGGCTCTGGGGGCATAAGTGAGATCAATACTGCAGGTTGTCCTTACCCTGCTGCTTGGAATCATATTAATAGTAGCCTTAATTGCATGCTTTATAAGACAAATTAAGTGGTTTGATCTCAACCTCTGTCAGATTAATCAGACTGGCCAGTAACATAGGCAACTCATAATAAGTCACCAAAAGCCAAGACTGCATATGTGGTAAGTAAAATAAAGCCTTCCCCCATAAAAGATGCCCACATCTTAAGCCCTGAAACCTATTACATTATACTACAAAGGAAAATTAAACATATAGATGAAATTAAGTTTATTAATCAGTTGACCTTAAAATAAGGAGATTATTCTGGATTATTTGGCAGGCATACAGTAATCAGATAATCCTTAAATGTGAAAGAAAGAGGCGGATGAGGCAATGTCAGAATGATAAGACATGAAAACACTCAACCATCCATTGCTGGTTTTGAAGATAGAAAGGGTCCAAGAGCCAAGGAATGTAATGGCTTCTAGAAGCTGGAAAAGATTCTCCCCATGGAGCTTCCTGAAAAAAACACAACCTTGCTGACACCTTGATTTTAGGCCAGTGAGATCCATTTCATACTTTACACTCCAGAACTATAAGATAATAAAATAGTGTTGTCTTAAGCCACAGAGTTTATGTAATTTGTGGATAACAATAAGACACTGACACAGTGCAGGGTTCAGGGGTGGAAAGACATTCCTTTATGAGTATCTGGCCCTCCTACAGCTCTTACAGATTCACCAAGAATGCAAGACCCTGACCCTATCCTGTCTTCACCTGGTCCATTGCTCAGGGCTGTGTTTTAGGCGAGAACCTGGAAGGATGATGTATTAAATCCCAGGCTTGTTTACTGCTCTCCATAAATGTGTCATATTTCCACAGCTCAGCATTTCTTAGTTGTAATGCACGTATGAGATTGCCAGGTAGCTCAATGATCTACTGCCAAGGTAGGAGACGCAGAAGAAGTGGGTTCAATCTCTGGGTCAGGAAGACCCCCTAGAAGAGGAAATGGCAATCCATTCCAGTATTCTTAGCAGGAAAATTTCATGGACAGAGGAACTTGGTGGGCTACAGCACATGGTGTAGCAAAGAGTTGGACACAATTGAGCAACTGAGCACAGCGCATGCGTGTGCACACACACACACACACACACACACACACACACAAACACACACACACATCTGCCCCACTGGGAGATCTTGGAAACAATAAAACCTCACAAACAATGAAAACCGAAGCATTCTGTGCCCGAAAAGAAGGAAACACAGCTGAGCAACTCAGCACAGCACAACATTTGTATACCCACCGTGTGCACAGCATCTGTCTTGGCCCTATTGGCCTGTAGCACTTGGGAGTAAGGGGAACTAACGCAACAGCACTGATTGATGTGCATGCTGCTTTATCAGGGATGGTGAGCATCTAAGGGGTGGGGAAGAAGGAACAACTGCCCTTCTAATCCACAAACTCTCACTATAGCAATTCTTTCATAACAAATAAGGACTGGACATATTAATAATATAAGATGATGCTTTTATATGAATTATTAAAGGGGAAGGTATAGGAGAACTGTATTTTAAATGGAAGTTATTCCAAATAAATCTCAGAAGCAGTATTTATTCAAGGAATCTGCTTCTGTATTTCTGTTATACAGTTTTCAGTGCATTTGAGTAAAATAAATCTGATTAACACTATAATTTAATTTGGTTAAGGGAGCTTTAATACTCTAAAACTATTGTTACAAGGAGATTTATTCACAGAAGTAAATAAAATAATTATGAAGCTGATAAAATGACTACATAAGCCATTTTACAAGAGGCATATATTTTTCCTTCTTTTCAATGCATGTTTAAAGCTCTCCTTCAAGCTCTCGGTAAATCTATTGATCTGTGAAACACAGTGCACTCCAGGGAGGCAATTCAGTTGACATTATATATCAAATGATGATATGAATGATAATCATACCATTTGGCAATTAAATGTCTTTACAAACTTTTAACTGATTGAACATCAAAAAAGTCAAATGAGGTTAAATGTATTTTTTCATTTTCATATTAATGATATAAACAATAATATTAAAAGACATAAAGAATAAAAGGGCATAAGAAAAATTACATAAAATATCTCAAGATAAAATATATATGAGGTATGTAGCTTACTATTGACTGTATATGTAATGTGTCTTTTTAGCTTGCAGAATTGTTTTCTATTTTTAAATATTTTGCTTGTAAAGTTGTTATTGAAACATTTCAAACCACTTCTTTGGATGGGTTAAGAAGAACATGTGGAAAATGTTAACTTTAATCAGTAAAGACAAAGGACCACTAAAAGAACACAGATCATAGAGAAAGAAATCATCTGAATCTCAGAATTTTCACATACAAATTCTATTTTAAACATAACAGTGAAGGGTACTTTCAAAAAAAATTACATATTTTACTTATTCTCCAGTCCAACATTGAGCCCCACACACAAAAAAAAAACACACACACACTATCCCACAAGTGGTTGATTACTAAAGAGTTAAAGATGTAAAAATTAGGCACTCATATTAGTTAAAGATCTATAAAAGCTAAAGTGTTTTTTAAAGGCTACTTTCTGTGGTCATAAATATTAGGTCACTTATCTTATAATACCATAAACAATCCTGTAGTGAGAGATTTTAAAAATTTAGAGTAGATCCATGTGCCTATTTCTTATCATACAAACTAAAACGTAGTTATTCACTGTACCTAAGTACACTTACCTAATTATCTAAATTATTGAATTACAACTGCATTTTCAGTACTTCTATTAAATATCCAGCACTATATTTATTTTTATCATCATAATTTAAAAATTATTAAACAATCAAGAGAGCTTCATTAAGATATTCCATACATGTATGATAAAACTTGGAGCTCTAAAGTATAAAGTAACAAATGATTGAATAAAATATCATATACCTTCCTCACCCTTGTAGCATCGATATATGTTGTCAGTGTTCCACTTTTACATGTTTTGATTAAAATTACCTTATTTTTTAAATTGTTGATGACAATAACTCACAAAGTTTTCAACTGTTTGACATGTGCAGTAAAGAAACTAACTTATCCAAAAATTTGAGATAAAATATGTATTTTCAAAAAGATAAATACTAATTTCAGATTTCTAAGGTATACAACAAATAGCAAAGGGTGACCAGATTAAGGAAACATAAAACAGAGGTAAAAAGTGATCTACAAGAAGAGAGTTAGGGATGGTTACCAACAGGCATGAAAGATGAATGTTTCTTTCAAAGTTATTCTTGCCTCCAGTGCTTTGGTCAAACAAGCCTTCTATTAAAGTGCTTCAATAATGCTCAGATTCACTTTGTTATTAGTTGGTATTTCTTGTAAAGCCACCAGAAAAATTTTAATAGATATCTCTTTCCCAAACATATCTTCAGATCTTCCCAAACGTAAATGCTGTAACCTTCAATCAGATTTTCTTAGATGTAAAGGATTTTTCACAATCATGTAGTTATAATTCTAAACAGCTCAACCACATTCTTCAAAAATCATTTCAAGTTCCACATTACTTATGAGAATTATTAACAGCAAGCAACATGGGATTTTATTTCAACTATTTACAACTGTATTACAAATGACCCTGGAAAAATGCTTGCGGTGGGGGTATGGACCCTCCACACCATCCACCAACCACAAATTCTGTACTATTATAGTACCACATTACAGAAGAAAATCCAGTTTACAAGTGGATTCACACATCTCAAACCTATGTTGTTCACGGGTCCATAACTATCTATCGCTGTGTAAAATTTACCACAAACTACTACAAACCTAGTAGCTTTAAGCAACATGTATTTATTGTCCTAAAACTTCTGTGGATCAGATGTCTTGGAGCAGATAAACTGGTGCTCAGACTCTCACAAAGTGTTGGCTGGAGTGTGTACTTTCCTGGAGCTCCAGGTTCTCCTCCAAGCTCATGTGACAATAGGCACAGTTTAGTTCCTTGCTTTTGTGAAGGCTCCATTTTCTTGCTGGCTTTAAGGAAGAGGTTGTCTCAGCTCTGGAGAGGCTGCTCACAGTTCTTTGCCACATGACAATTTCTCAAGTCCTCTCAAAAGACATTAGCTTGCTTCTTCAAGTCCAGCAGGATAAACTCTTGCTCCAGTCTGTTAAGATGGAATCTTATATAACATAATATATTCATGGCAATGACTATTCCACCACCTGTGCCATGTTAAGTTGGCTAGAAATAAGCAACAGGTTCTGCCCTCACTCAAGGGGTGGGAATTATTCAAAAGTGTGACTCACTATGGAGTGACCTTAGGAAGTATCCACCAAAATAATTCCCAGGCTAAACTTATAAACTCTAAAACCAGATTGCCTCAGCTTAAATTCTGACTCTATCCTTACTAATTACTAATTATATCTGTTTCTCCATCTTAAAATGAGATAGTACCTCTTCTTAAAGTAGATGTTTCTCTGGAACTCTCTTGCTTTTTCCATGATCCAGCGGATGTTGGCAATTTGATCTCTGGTTCCTCTGCCTTTTCTAAAGCCAGCTTGAACATCAGGGAGTTCACGGTTCACGTATTGCTGAAACCTGGCTTGGAGGATTTTGAGCATTACTTTACTAGCATGTGAGATGAGTGCAATTGTGCGGTAATTGGAGCATTCTTTTGCATTGCCTTTCTTTGGAATTGGAATGAAAACAGACCTTTTCCAGTCCTGTGGCCACTGCTGAGTTTTCCAAATTTGCTGGCAGATTGAGTGCAGCACTTTCACAGCATCATCTTTCAGGATTTGAAACAGCTCAACTGGAATTCCATAACCTCCACTAGCTTTGTTCGTAGTGATGCTTTCTAAGGCCCACTTGACTTCACATTCCAAGATGTCTGGCTCTAGATTAGTGATCACATCATCATGATTATCTGGGTAGGGAGTTGGTGATGGACAGGGAGGCCTGGCATGCTGTGATTCATGGGGCGCAAAGAGTCGGACACGACTGAGCAACTGAACTTAAGTGAACACAGTGTTCTGCATGTGGTGAATGCATACCAGGGTTAGTACCCAGTAGGCCAAGGTGTTCTCTCACAGATCGAATTGCGAGGAATTGTAAGAACCTTGTTTATTTCTAAACACTCACTTGTTCAATGAGAGACCATGCCACTGAATAGAACACAAGCAACCCAAGTGTTTTTCTGCAGCTTTGAGACTGCAACTACTTAGCTTTCACCAGGGTGAAACACCGCTATGCCAGTAGGCCCCAATTTCCCAGGTGACAAACAGCATCTTTCCTGCAGTTTCTGACTAGCAAAAACACATATGTGAGACACATTGAACACTTTCAGGAAGAAACTTGTATACACAGAGTGTTTTGCATGTGGTGAATGCATACCAGAGTTAATACCTTCTGTGCCTAGGTATTCTCTTAGAGAACTACCAGCAAGGAATTGCAAACACCCTTCTAAAGACTCACTTGTTTAATGAAACACTGTTGTAGTGAATATAACACAAGCAACCAGAGTTGCATTGATGCTGCAACTACATAGATTTCACAGAAGGAAATACTCCTTGAACCAGTTTAAAAGGTAAAAAAACAGAATCTTTCCTTGCAGTTTCAAACCAGTGAAAACAATTACCCAAGACACACTGAAACTTTCTATTAAAAATCTTGAGTGTGCAGAATGTGCTGTGAGTGATGAATACATAGGTTATTACCTTGGTAGGCCTAGTTGTTCTATGTGAGGGCTCCAAGCAAGGAACTACAAACACCATGAAAGTGAAAGTGAAGTTGCTCAGTTGTGTCTGACTCTTTGCGACCCTATGGACTGTAGCCTACCAGGGTCCTCTGTCCATAGAATTTTCCAGGCAAGAATACTGGAGTGGGTTGCCATTTCCTTCTCCAGGGAATCTTCCCAACCCAGGGATTGAACCCAGGTCTCCCGCACTGTAGGCAGATGCTTTACCATCTGAGCCACCAGAGAAGCCCATATTTCCTTCTAAAAACTCATTTGCTGAAACAGAGACATTGCTGCAATGAATGAACACAAGCAACCAAAGTGTTTTTCAGGCAACTTAGAGGCCACAAATTTCTAGCTTTCACAATGGAAAAATACTGGCTTTGACAGAAGGTTTCAATTATGAAGTATTTGAAAGGATACACAATATCCTTTCTGTGAATGCATACCTGGAAGCATTACTTGAATGCATACCTGATGCATCTAGTAAGGTCTAGGTGTTCTCTTAGAGATCTGCATGCAAAAAATCGCAAGCATCCGTTTTTGGTTTTTGTTTTTTTCTCTAAAAACGCATTTGTTCAATGAGAGACATTACTGCAGTGAATAAGACACAAACAGCCAGAGAGTATTTCAGACAGTGCGGGGGCCACAGTTACCTATCTTTCACAGGGCAGCATCTTTCCCTGCCGTTTCCAACAAGTAAAAACAAACACCTGACACACAGTGAATCCTTCCATGAAAAAACTTGTGTTCACTGAGGGTTTTGCATATGGCAAATGCATACTAAGCTAGTGCCTAATAAGGCATAGGTGTTTCTCTTAGAGAGTTACTAGCAAGGCATTGCAAATACACTGTTTATTCTGAAAACTCACTTGTCCACAGACAGAAATTGCTGTAATGAATAGAACAAAGGAATCCAGTGTGTTTCTCAGGCAACTTAGAGGCCATAACTGTATACCAGAGGGGAAGATATTGCTTTTACCAATTGACCCCAATTACCAAGGACACAAACAGCATATTTCCTTGCAAATTCCAACAAGTAAAAACACAAACTTAAGACACACTGAACCCTTCCATGAAGAAAACTGTACACACGGAATATTCTGCATGAGATGTGTGCGTATCTGATATAGTACTGAGTTAGACCTAGGTGTTCTCTCAGAGGGCTACTAGCAAGGAGTTTCTATTTAAAAACTCACTTGTCCATCAAAAGTTATTGATGCAGTGAACTGAACACAAGCAACCCAAAGTGTTTTTCAGACAGCTTAGAGAGTGCAGCTAGTCTAGTTTTTTTAGAGCAAAAATATTTCTCAAAGTCCAATTTCCAAAATGACAAACAGGATCTCTCTGCTTCCTTACACTAGGAAAAACACACACCTGGGAAACACAGAACATGTCCATGAAGAAAATGTGCAGAAAATGTTCTACATGCAGTGAATACATAACTGAGATAGTAGTTAGTTAGTGTTGGGCCTAAATGTTCTCTAGGAGAGCTAGTAGCAAAGAGCTGTGAGCACCCTGAGATGTTTCTAAAAACTCAACTTGACCTACAATAGATACACTGCAGTGAATATAACAAAGCAATCAGAGTGTTTTTCAGGCACCTTAGAGGTTGCAACTAATTAGCATTCATATGGGAAAAATATTGCTTTTGCCATAGGGATCATATTTTCAAACAAGTTCTCTAGTGAAAAGTTGCAGTGTGCTTCTAAGTGTGTGTTATACAACTGCCTGCAAAGAGCAGGGAAACCTGCTAGGTGTGAGCCTGGAAAGTTGGTTCTTATCACGAATGCAGTGTTTTCTCACTTGGAATGCTGATGGAGTGCAACCCGAAATCTGCCTGGAAAAAGCACTGAATTTCTTTTCTGCAAGTCATTGCTGCAACATCTGTGGTCAAACCACCTAGTTTTCTGAAAGATACTGGCTGGTGTAACCTGCTTGCCTAGGAGCTCAGCTCACAGCACAGTTCCACCTATTCAGGAAAAACCAACCATCACGTATCAGTACCACCAAAGCACTCCCATGAAATAAGTTTTCTGGTACATCTTCAGCATGCTCTAGGGGTGTTCTTCAAATGCTTGGAAAAGGCAGGGGAAACTTCTAGGTGTGAACCTGGAAAGGTTTTTTTTTTTTTTTTTTGCTACTTGAACTGTGTGTGCACTCAGAATGTGAAGGGATGGCAGCACAAAGCTGCTTGAAACACTATTAGATTTCTTTATGCTTTTTCTGCAGCATATTTTGTCAAACAACTGCATTTCCTGAGAGAGACTGGCTGGTGGTACCTACTTGCCTAGGAGCTCAGCATGCAGTACATATTCGCCTAGTCAGGATAACCTAATCACAGGGTACTCAGTACTCCCAGAGCACTCTCCCCAAACTAGTTTTCCCATGAAAAGGTGCAGTGTGCTCTGTGTGTGTTCTTCAACTTCTTGGAAAAGGCAGATAAAACAGCTTTAAGTGAAGTTGGAAATTTGATCCTTTTGGCAAATTGCAGTGTTTTTGCCATATGAATGCAAAAGCATGGCAGCCAGAAAGTTGCCTGGAAAAACAATTGGATTCCTTTCCTGCTAGTCATAGCCACAACCTCCTTGGTCAAACAGCTGCATTTTTTTTTCTAAGAAAATAATGGCTATATACAAGAAATCGACAGCTCACATTATTCTCAATTGTGAAAATCTGAAAGCATTTCCTCTAAGAATAGGAACAAGACAAAGGTACCCACTCTTGCTTCTATTATTCAACACAGTCTTGAAAGTTTTAGCTACAGAAATCAGAAAAGACAAAGATATAAATGGAATCCAGATTGGAAAGGAAGAAGCAAAGCTTTCACTATTTGCAGATAACATGATACTGTATATGCAAAACCCTAATGATACTATCAGAAAATTACTAGACTTAAGCAGTGAATTTCATATTTTTGCAGGATACAAAAATAAATGCACAGAAATCACTTATATTTCTATACACTAACAAGGAAACATCAAAAGAGAAATTTAAGAATCAATTCCACTTACCACTGAAACAAAAAGAATAAAATACCTAGGAATAAACCTATGGACACAAAAGAGCTGTATACAGAAAACTACAAGACAGTGATGAAATAAACCAAACATGACATAAAAATCTGGAGAGATATTCCACGCTCCTGGGTTTGAAGAATCAATATTGTGAAAATGGCTATACTACCAAATGCAATCTACAGACTCAATGTAATCTTTATCAAATTATCAATGGCATTTTTTCACAGAACTAGAGCAATACATTTCACAATTTGTATGGAAACACAAGAGACTCCGAATAGCCAAAACAATCTAGAAAAAGAAGAATGGAGCTAGAGTAGGAATCAACCTTCTTATGTTCAGACTATACTACAGAAGTGGCACAAAATCACAAATATAAACCAATGGAGCAAGTTAGAAAGCCCAGAGATAAACCCACATACCTAGTGGCAACTTATTTTTGACAAAGGAAGCAAGAATATACAATAGGGCAAAGACAGTATCTTCAGTAATGGTGATGGGAGAACTACAACTATGTGTAAAAGAATGAAATTAGGACACTTCCTAACACCAAACACAAAGATAAACTCAAAATGGATTAAAGACTGAAATATAAGACCAGAAACTATAAAACTCTTAGAGGAAAACATAGACAGAACACTTGATGACATAAATCAAAGCAAGATCCTCTATGACCCATCTCCTTGAATAATGGAAATAAATACAAAAATAAACAAGTGGGACCTAATTAAACTTAAAAGCTTTGCACAGAAAAAGAGACTATAACCAAGGTGAAAAGAAAGCTCTCAGAATGGGAGGAAATAATAGAAAATGAAACAACTGACAAAGGTTTAATGTCCAAATCAAACAACTCAATCAAAAAATGAGCAATAGACCTAAACAGATATTTCTCCAAAGAAGACATACAGATGCCTATTGAACACATGAAAAGATGCTCAACATTGCTCATTATGAGAGAAATGCAACTCAAAACTACAATGAGATATCATCTCACATTGGTCAGAATGGCCATCATCAAAAAATCCACAAACAAGAAGTGCTGGAGAAAGTGTGGAGAAAAGGGAAATCCTTTGCATTGCTCATGAGAATGTAAATTGATGCAGCCACTATGGAAGACACAATGGAAATTCCTTTAAAAAACTAGGAATAAAACCACCATCAATTCAGTTCAGTTGCTCAGTTGTGTCTGACTCTTTGAGACCCCATGGACAGCAGCACGCCAGGCCTCCCTGTTCATCATCAACTCCGGGAGTCCACCCAAACCCATGTCCATTGAGTCAGTGATGCCATCCAACCGTCTCATCCTCTGTTGTCCCCTTCTCCTCCTGCCTCCAATCTTTCCCAGCATCAGGGTCTTTTCCAATGAGTCAGTTCTTCATATCAGAAGGCCAAAGTATTGGAGTTTCAGCTTCAGCATCAGTCCTTCCAATGAACACCCAGGACTGACCTCCTTTAGGATGGACTGGTTGGATCTCCTTGCAGTCCAAGGGATTCTCAAGAGTCTTCTCCAACACCACAGTTCAAAAGCATCAATTCTTCGGTGCTCAGCTTTCTTCATCATCCATCTCTCACATCCATACACGACTACTGGAAAAACCATAGCCTTGACTGGATGGACCTTTGTTTGCAAAGCAATGTCTCTGCTTTTTAATATGCTATCTAGGTTGGTCATAACTTTCTTCCAAGGAGTAAGCGTCTTTTAATTTCATGGCCACAGTCACCATCTGCAGTGATTTTGGAATACAAAAAAATAAAGCCTGACACCGTTTCCACTGTTTCCCCATCTATTTCCCATGAAGTGATGGGACCAGATGCCATGATCTTAGTTTTCTGAATGGTGAGCTTTAAGCCAACTTCTTCACTCTCCTCTTTCACTTTCATCAAGAGGCTTTTTAGTTCCTCTTCACTTTCTGCCATAAGGGTGGTGTCATCTGCATATCTGAGGTGATTGACATTTCTCCCAGCAATCTTGATTCCAGCTTGTGCTTCTTCCACCCCAGCGTTTCTCATGATGTTCTCTGCATAGAAGTTAAATAAGCAGGGTGACAATATACAGCCTTGACATACTCCTTTTCCTATTTGGAACCAGTCTGTTGTTCCATGTCCAGTTCTAACTGCTGCTTCCTGACTTGCATACAGATTTCTCAAGAGACAGATCAAGTGGTCTGGTATTCCCATCACTTTCAGAATTTTCCACAGTTTTTTGTGATCCACACAGTCAAAGGCTTTGGTATAGTCAATACAGCGGAAATACCACCATATGACCCAACAATACTACTTCTAGTCATACACCCTTAGAAAACCAAAATTGAAAAAAGACACGTGTACCACATTGTTCACTGAAGCACTATTTACAATAGCTAGGACATGGAAGCAACCTAGATCCATCGACAGATGAATGGATAAAGAAGTTGTGGTACATATATAAATCTAACACTACTCAGTCATAAAAAGGAATGCATTTGAGTCAGTTTTAATGAGGTAGATGAACCTAGAGCCTATTATACAGAGTGAACTAAGTCAGAAAGAAAAAAAATGTTATATATTAATGAACATATGAATAATGTAGAAAACTGGTACTGATGAATCTATTTGAGGGCAACAATGGAGATACAGACATAGAGAACAGAATTTTGGATATGGGCAGGGGGCAAGGAGAGGGTGAGACAAATGCAGAGAGTTGTGTGGAAGCATATACGTTACCATATGTAAAATAGTTAGCCAATGGATATTTGCTGTATGATTCAGGATCTCAAATTGTGGCTCTGTAAAACCTAGAAGGATGAGAAAATGTGGGAGGTGGGAGTGAAGTTCAAGAGAGAAGGGACAGATGTATATCTATGGTTAATTCATGTTGATGTATGGCAGAAATGAAATCAATATTTTAAAGCAATTATCCTTCAATTAAAAATAAATAAACTTATTTTAAAAATCCCCTTAGGCAGGATATATTAATGTTATGACAGAAAGCACAGAGTTTACCAAGTTTAGGGATGAACCAAAACGTTTTACTGACCCTTCCTTACAGGTGAAATCCAATCATGTTTCTGGGCTCTTAGAAGATGAATAAGTTAAACAAGACTGTTTATTCTCTGACTTCCATATCCTCTTCTGATTTTAGACCCAAATGTCATTTTATGTCCCAGGGAATTTTTAAAATTCTAGCCAGAACTGAATAACTCTAGAAATTCTTATTATTTTCCTTTTCTCTGGACACAGTCAGTCTGGTGAATAGCTCCTTTTCTCTGGGAAAGACTTGGAGGAAGAATAGCAGTATAGACTGGTAGCCATAATGCAGGGTTCCTTTCAATGAGGTCTGATTAACAAAGGTACGCTGAATCTAGTTTAAAAGAGGCCTTTATGCTTACATGTGCTACTACTCCCTGGTGCTTCCCAAATTATATATACCAAGCATAGCCTTCACACATTTTGTATCTGTGTCATTGATACAGACCTTGGGATCAATTGTTCATTGTCTCAGATGCTGTGCATCAAATTGCTTTGATTTACCTACCATTACTAGGGCTTAGAGCTGGTAAAACCAGCTGTTCAGCCTGGTTTTAGAAAAAGCAGAGGAACCAGAGATCAAATTGCCAACATCTGCTGGATCATAGAAAAAGCAGGAGAGTTCCAGAAAAACATCTATTTCTGCTTCATTGACAATGCCAAAGCCTTTGTCTGTGTGGATCACAATAAACTGTGGAAAATTCTGAAAGACATGGGAATACCAGACCACCTGACCTGCCTCTTGAGAAGCCTATATGCAGGTCAGGAAGCAACAGTTAGGACTGGGCATGGAACAACAGACTGGTTCCAAATAGGAAAAGGAGTACATCAAGGCTGTATATTGTCACCCTGCTTATTTAACTTATATGCAGAGTACATCATGAGAAATGCTTGGCTGGAAGAAGCACAAGCTGGAATCAAGAGTGCCGGGAGAAATATCAATAACGTCAAGTATGCAGATGACACCACCCTTATGGCAGAAAGTGAAGAGGAACTAAAAAGCCTCTTGATGAAAGTGAAAGAGGAGGGTGAAGAAGCTCACCATTCAGAAAACTAAGATCATGGCATCTGGTCCCATCACTTCATGGGAAATAGATGGGGAAACAGTGGAAACAGTGTCAGACTTTATTTTTTTTAGATGTGTATAAGAGACAGCCTTTAGGATGGACTGGTTGGATCTCCTTGCAGTCCAAGGGATTCTCAAGAGTCTTCTCCAACACCACAGTTCAAAAGCATCAATTCTTCGGTGCTCAGCTTTCTTCATCATCCATCTCTCACATCCATACACGACTACTGGAAAAACCATAGCCTTGACTGGATGGACCTTTGTTTGCAAAGCAATGTCTCTGCTTTTTAATATGCTATCTAGGTTGGTCATAACTTTCTTCCAAGGAGTAAGCGTCTTTTAATTTCATGGCCACAGTCACCATCTGCAGTGATTTTGGAATACAAAAAAATAAAGCCTGACACCGTTTCCACTGTTTCCCCATCTATTTCCCATGAAGTGATGGGACCAGATGCCATGATCTTAGTTTTCTGAATGGTGAGCTTTAAGCCAACTTCTTCACTCTCCTCTTTCACTTTCATCAAGAGGCTTTTTAGTTCCTCTTCACTTTCTGCCATAAGGGTGGTGTCATCTGCATATCTGAGGTGATTGACATTTCTCCCAGCAATCTTGATTCCAGCTTGTGCTTCTTCCACCCCAGCGTTTCTCATGATGTTCTCTGCATAGAAGTTAAATAAGCAGGGTGACAATATACAGCCTTGACATACTCCTTTTCCTATTTGGAACCAGTCTGTTGTTCCATGTCCAGTTCTAACTGCTGCTTCCTGACTTGCATACAGATTTCTCAAGAGACAGATCAAGTGGTCTGGTATTCCCATCACTTTCAGAATTTTCCACAGTTTTTTGTGATCCACACAGTCAAAGGCTTTGGTATAGTCAATACAGCGGAAATACCACCATATGACCCAACAATACTACTTCTAGTCATACACCCTTAGAAAACCAAAATTGAAAAAAGACACGTGTACCACATTGTTCACTGAAGCACTATTTACAATAGCTAGGACATGGAAGCAACCTAGATCCATCGACAGATGAATGGATAAAGAAGTTGTGGTACATATATAAATCTAACACTACTCAGTCATAAAAAGGAATGCATTTGAGTCAGTTTTAATGAGGTAGATGAACCTAGAGCCTATTATACAGAGTGAACTAAGTCAGAAAGAAAAAAAATGTTATATATTAATGAACATATGAATAATGTAGAAAACTGGTACTGATGAATCTATTTGAGGGCAACAATGGAGATACAGACATAGAGAACAGAATTTTGGATATGGGCAGGGGGCAAGGAGAGGGTGAGACAAATGCAGAGAGTTGTGTGGAAGCATATACGTTACCATATGTAAAATAGTTAGCCAATGGATATTTGCTGTATGATTCAGGATCTCAAATTGTGGCTCTGTAAAACCTAGAAGGATGAGAAAATGTGGGAGGTGGGAGTGAAGTTCAAGAGAGAAGGGACAGATGTATATCTATGGTTAATTCATGTTGATGTATGGCAGAAATGAAATCAATATTTTAAAGCAATTATCCTTCAATTAAAAATAAATAAACTTATTTTAAAAATCCCCTTAGGCAGGATATATTAATGTTATGACAGAAAGCACAGAGTTTACCAAGTTTAGGGATGAACCAAAACGTTTTACTGACCCTTCCTTACAGGTGAAATCCAATCATGTTTCTGGGCTCTTAGAAGATGAATAAGTTAAACAAGACTGTTTATTCTCTGACTTCCATATCCTCTTCTGATTTTAGACCCAAATGTCATTTTATGTCCCAGGGAATTTTTAAAATTCTAGCCAGAACTGAATAACTCTAGAAATTCTTATTATTTTCCTTTTCTCTGGACACAGTCAGTCTGGTGAATAGCTCCTTTTCTCTGGGAAAGACTTGGAGGAAGAATAGCAGTATAGACTGGTAGCCATAATGCAGGGTTCCTTTCAATGAGGTCTGATTAACAAAGGTACGCTGAATCTAGTTTAAAAGAGGCCTTTATGCTTACATGTGCTACTACTCCCTGGTGCTTCCCAAATTATATATACCAAGCATAGCCTTCACACATTTTGTATCTGTGTCATTGATACAGACCTTGGGATCAATTGTTCATTGTCTCAGATGCTGTGCATCAAATTGCTTTGATTTACCTACCATTACTAGGGCTTAGAGCTGGTAAAACCAGCTGTTCAGCCTGGTTTTAGAAAAAGCAGAGGAACCAGAGATCAAATTGCCAACATCTGCTGGATCATAGAAAAAGCAGGAGAGTTCCAGAAAAACATCTATTTCTGCTTCATTGACAATGCCAAAGCCTTTGACTGTGTGGATCACAATAAACTGTGGAAAATTCTGAAAGACATGGGAATACCAGACCACCTGACCTGCCTCTTGAGAAGCCTATATGCAGGTCAGGAAGCAACAGTTAGGACTGGGCATGGAACAACAGACTGGTTCCAAATAGGAAAAGGAGTACATCAAGGCTGTATATTGTCACCCTGCTTATTTAACTTATATGCAGAGTACATCATGAGAAATGCTTGGCTGGAAGAAGCACAAGCTGGAATCAAGAGTGCCGGGAGAAATATCAATAACGTCAAGTATGCAGATGACACCACCCTTATGGCAGAAAGTGAAGAGGAACTAAAAAGCCTCTTGATGAAAGTGAAAGAGGAGGGTGAAGAAGCTCACCATTCAGAAAACTAAGATCATGGCATCTGGTCCCATCACTTCATGGGAAATAGATGGGGAAACAGTGGAAACAGTGTCAGACTTTATTTTTTTGTATTCCAAAATCACTGCAGATGGTGACTGTGGCCACAAAATTAAAAGACGCTTACTCCTTGGAAGGAAAGTTATGACCAACCTAGATAGCATATTAAAAAGCAGAGACATTGCTTTGCAAACAAAGGTCCATCTAGTCAGGGCTCTGGTTTTTCCAGTAGTCATGTATGGATGTGAGAGATGGATGGTGAAGAAAGCTGAGCGCCGAAGAATTGATGCTTTTGAACTGTGATGTTGGAGAAAACTCTTGAGAATCCCTTGAACTGCAAGAAGATCCAACCAGTCCATTCTAAAGGAGATCAGTCTTGGGTGTTCATTGGAAGGATTGATGCTAAAGCTGAAACTCCAATACTTTGGCCACCCCATATGAAGAGTTGACTCATTGCAAGGGACCCTGATGCTGGGAAGGATTGGAGGCAGGAGGAGAAGGGGACAACAGAGGATGAGATGGGTGGATGGCACCACCTACTTGATGGTGATGGGTTTGGGTAGATTCTGGGAGTTGGTGATGAACAGGGAGGCCTGGTGTGCTGTGATTCATGAGGTTGCAAGGAGTCAGACACAGCTGAGCAACTGAACTAATATTGAACTGACTAGGGCTTATCATGGTCATTGAATCCACTGTCTCTGTAGGTTAAGTCATGCCATCTGATCCTGCTATTCCAAGAGTTCATGGTGGCATCTTCCACCATCATTTACTGTGAATTCCATGGATGCTGGAACTGTTTCTCTGGCGCCTTTCCAAGTATGTAGGTCAGGGAGTTATCCCTGAGTATTCCTACTTATGGCTAGATTATGAGTGAATTAATTGCACATGATGAATCTACTCCAACATTTCCACCTCTTAAAAACTTGGGCTTTTTCCTTTATAGTGTATTAAGGAAGTGCCAGTATTTCAATGTCTTTGGCTGAAGGCCACTGTGAATCCAGATTTCAAGTCATTTTGCGGAAATAGTTTCACTGTTAAGCTTTAAAATGAATTGTTCAGTTCAGTTCAGTTGCTCAGTCGTGTCCAACTCTTTACGACCCCATGAATCGCAGCACGCCAGGCCTCCCTGTTCACCATCATCTCCCGGAGTTCACTCAGACTCACGTCCATCGAGTCCGTGATGCCATCCAGCCATCTCATCCTCTGTCGTCCCCTTCTCCTCCTGCCCCCAATCCCTCCCAGCATCAGAGTCTTTTCCAATGAGTCAACTCTTCGCATGAGGTGGCCAAAGTACTGGAGTTTCACCTTTAGCATCATTCCTTCCAAAGAAATCCCAGGGCTGATCTCCTTCAGAATGGACAGGTTGGATCTCCTTGCAGTCCAAGGGACTCTCAACAGTCTTCCCCAATACCACAGTTCAAATGCATCAATTCTTTGGCACTCAGCCTTCTTCACCGTCCAACTCTCACATCCATACATCACCACAGGAAAAACCATAGCCTTGACTAGACGGACCTTAGTTGGCAAAGTAATGTCTCTGCTTTTGAATATGCTGTCTAGGTTGGTCATAACTTTCCTTCAAAGGAGTAAGCGTCTTTTAATTTCATGGCTGCAGTCACCATCTGCAGTGATTTTGGAGCCCAAAAAATAAAATCTGACATTGTTTCCACTGTTTCCTCATCTATTTCCCATGAAGTGATGGGACCGGATGCCATGATCTTCGTTTTCTGAATGTTGAGCTTTAAGCCAACTTTTTGGTACTATTTAATTCCCTCATTTATAAACACAGTCAGTCCAGTGTTGTAACTGGTCCTTTCTGGTTCTAATATCCTTAACATAACTCACAGGCAACTTCACAGACTCCTGCCAACTACAAATATTCAAGATGCTGTGGTCACTCGAGTGTGTCTGCAACCTCCCTGGGTAATAGAACTTGAGGTCCTCTTCTGGGCTGTGCTTGAATGTCACTTTGTTTTGGGCCTGAGACAATGAGAAGAGCATCCCTTGAGACTCAACTGACCCAGGAGGAGCCACTGAACAGCTTTTAGAAAACAGAAGCTAATCTGGTGTGGGGTAGGATATTCAAACATGCCACTCCAAATCTCAAGGTCCCAAATAATGACAATGTGAAGGATTTCCTTTTGATAGCTTACAGTAAATAGTGTCAATCGTGTCCGACTCTGTGCGACCCCATAGACGGCAGCCCACCAGGCTCCCCCGTCCCTGGGATTCTCCAGGCAAGAACACTGGAGTGGGTTGCCATTTCCTTCTCCAGTGCATGAAAGTGAAAAGTGAAAGTGAAGTCGCTCAGTCGTGTCTGACTCAGTGACCCCATGGACTGCAGCCTACCAGGCTCCTCCGACCATGGGATTTTCCAGGCAAGAGTACTGGAGTGGGGTGCCATTGCCTTCTCCTCATGAGGCCTAAGCTTTAGTAAAGTGAGAAGGGACAGAGAAAGCTTCTGACAGACATCAGAAGGGGGCAGAAAGACTGCCTCTTTCACTCGTCTTATATACTTTTTCAGTTGGTTACTAACAATAGATCAAAAGAATGTCTCAAGGTATCGTAAGATAACAAGGTTAGTGGGAAGGAATGGGTTCCTGTTAAGGAGAGACCCGTCCTCAAGCAAGATGCATTGTTGTTATATAATCATTAGCACAGAGCTTAAGGAGAAACATACCCTTGAACAAGATACATTGTTTTGTTGTTTAATCATTAGCTCTAGGCTTCAAGACAGTTCAGTCAGTTCAGTCGCTCAGTCGTGTCCGACTCTTTGCGACCCCATGAATCGCAGCATGCTAGGCCTCCCTGTCCATCACTAACTCCTGGAGTTCACTCAAACTCACATCCATTGAGTAGGTGATGCCATCTAGCCATCTCATCCTCTATCGTCCCCTTTTCCTCCTGCCCCCAATCCCTCCCAGCATCAGAGTCATTTCCAAAGAGTGAACTCTTCGCATGAGGTGGCCAAAGTACTGGAGTTTCAGCTTTAGCATCAGTCCTTCCAATGAACACCCAGAAATGATCTCCTTTAGAATGGACTGGTTGGATCTCCTTGCAGTCCAAGGGACTCTCAAGAGTCTTCTCCAACACCACAGTTCAAAATCAGAATCAATTCTTTGGTTCTCAGCTTTCTTCACAGTCCAACTCTCACATCCATACACGACTACTGGAAAAACCATAACCTTGACTAGATGGACCTTTGTTGGCAAAATAATGTCTCTGCTTTTGAATATGCCCTCTAGGTTGGTCATAACTTTCCTTCCAAGGAGCAAGTGTCTTTTAATTTCATGGCTGCAGTCACCATCTACAGTGATTTTGGAGCCCCCAAAAATAAAGTCTGACACTGTTTCCACTGTTTCCCATCTATTTCCCATGAAATGATGCCACCAGATGCCATGATCTTAGTTTTCTGAATGGTGAGCTTTAAGCCAACTTCTTCACCCTCCTCTTTCACTTTCATCAAGAGACTTTTGAGTTCCTCTTCAGTTTCTGCCATAAGGGTGGTATCATCTGCATATTTGACGTTATTGATATTTCTCCCGGCAATCTTGATTCCAGCTTGTGCTTCTTCCAGCCCAGCATTTCTCATGATGTACTCTGCATGCTGCTGCTGCTACTACATAGAAGTTAAATAAGCAGGGTGACAATATACAGCCTTGATGTACTCCTTTTCCTATTTGGAACCAGTCTGTTGTTCCATGTCCAGTTCGAACTGTTGCTTCCTGACCTGCATATAGGCTTCTCAAGAGGCAGGTCAGGTGGTCTGGTATTCCCATGTCTTTCAGAATTTTCCACAGTTTATTGTGATCCACACAGACAAAGGCTTTGGCATTGTCAATGAAGCAGAAATAGATGTTTTTCTGGAACTCTCTTGCTTTTTCTATGATCCAGCAGATGTTGGCAATTTGATCTCTGGTTCCTCTGCCTTTTCTAAAACCAGCTTGAATGTCTGGAAGTTCATGATTCACGTATTGCTGAAGCCAGGCTTGGAAAATTTTGAGGATTACTTTACTAGCATGTGAGATGAGTGCAATTGTGTGGTAGTTTGAGCATTCCTTGGCATTGCCTTTCTTTGGGATTGGAATGAAAACTTACCTTTTCCAGTCCTGTGGGCACTGCTGAGTTTTCCAAATTTGCTGGCAGATTGAGTGCAGCACTTTCACAGCATCATCTTTCAGGATTTGAAATAGCTCAACTGGAATTCCATCACCTCCCCTATCTTTGTTCATAGTGATGCTTTCTAAGATCCACTTGACTTCACATTCCAGGATGTCTGGCTCTAGGTGAGTGATCACACCATCATGATTATCTTGGTCATGAAGATCTTTTTTGTACAGTTCTTCTGTGTATTCTTGCCATCTCTTCTTAATATCTTCTGCTTCTGTTA
>SJYT01083326.1:69128-120624 GCA_006410635.1 Cephalophus harveyi
CTTCTCCATCTTTGGCTGCAAAGAATATAATCAATCTGATTTTGGTGTTGACCATCTGGTGATGTCCATGTGTAGAGTCTTCTCTTGTGTTGTTGGAAGAGGGTGTTTACTATGACCAGTGCATTTTCTTGGCAAAACTCTATTAGCCTTTTCCCTGCTTCATTCTGTACTCCAAGGCCAAATTTGCCAGTTACTCCAGGTGTTTCTTGACTTCCTACTTTTGCATTCCAGTCCCCTATAATGAAAAAGACATCTTTTTTGGGTTTTAGTTCTAAAGGTCTTGTAGGTCTTCATAGAACCGTTCAACTTCAGCTTCTTCAGCGATACTGGTTGGGGCATAGACTTGGATTACTATGATATTGAATGGTTTGCCTTGGAAATGAACAGAGATCATTCCATTGTTTTTGAGATTGCATCCAAGTACTGAATTTTGGACTCTTTTGTTGACCATGATGACTACTCCATTTCTTCTAAGGAATTCCTGCCCGCAGTAGTAGATATAATGGTCATCTGAGTTAAATTCACCCATTCCAGTTAGTCTTAGGCAAAATAGACTGTTGCCATGGCAACTCAGAGCTTAATAAAAAACGTCGTATGGGACTAAGGCAAAGCCATGTAGAAAAAAATGTTTGTTCCTTCTTCCTCCTTCTCCTCCTCGAGGGTTCTGGATTCCTTATCAACCTACCTAAAAATTGACTCTCTCACTTTCCTTATAATTCCCACTCTGCAACCAGTACAGAGTCTGGTAATAAAATCTGTTCTTACTTTACAAGTCAAGTAATCAAGTGAGAGGACATTGTGTATATTACTTTTCAGCTGTGATTGAGTTCTGTGGATCCCTAGTAAACACTGCTGACCTCGTTGTACTATTTTAGCACATTCTTTAGATGTCCTGTTATTTTTCTTAGATTTTATTTAAAAATTATTAGTATTTTTACGTATATACAAATCTATTATTTTTCAAATTCTTTTCCCATTTAAGTTATTACAGAATATTGTGCAGAGTTCCTTGTGCTATACAGCAGGTTCTTGTTGGCTATCAATTTTAAATATAGTAGTGTGTACATGTCAATTCCAAACTCCCCCTCTTTCCCTTCAGTCCACCCTTCTCCCTGCTAATCATAAGTTCATTCTCCATGAGTCTTTGCTTTATAAATAAGTTCACTTATTTTTTTTAGATTCCACATATACGTGATAACACATGATTAATTGTCTTTGTCTGGCTTACTTCACTTAGTTGGCTTACTACTCTTTGTTGTTGTTTAGTTGCTAAGTTGTGTCCAACTCTTTCAAGACCCCCTGGGATTGTAGCTTGCCAGGCTCCTCTGTCCATGGGATTTTTCAGGCAAATGTACTGGAGTAGGTTGCTATTTCCATCTCCACAGGATCTTCCCAACTCAGGAACTGAATCCATTATCTTCTGCATTGTAGGCGAATTCTTTCCTTTTCATCGGGAAAGCCCATGATAACCTCTAGGTCCATCCATATTGCTGCAAATGGCATTAGTTTTTTCTTTTTAATGGTTGACTAATAATCTGTTGCATATATGTACCACATCTTTATCCATTCGCCTGTTGATGAACATTTAGGTTGCTGCCATCTCTTGGTTATTGGAAACAGTGCTGCAATGAACATTGGGGTGCATGTATCCTGTTTTTTTTTAAATCCTTTTGATCCATGTTTTTCTACAGATATTTGCCCAGGAGTGCAATTGCTGGATCATGTGAAACTATTTTATTTTCTCAAGGAACCTACATACCGTTCTCCATAGTGATTGTACCAATTTACATTCCCTGTGTCCTTTTGAAAAAAAAATATTCCTTTCCAAACAAAAACATGTTTAAATTAATTAAAAAGTAAATTTTGGCTTTAGTAAGCAAAAGTTCTCAGAAATTCTCTCCATAATGTCCAAGTTTTCAAGACACTAGATGCAGAGTGTAACATTTAAGCACAGAAGT
This sequence comes from Cephalophus harveyi, assembly GCA_006410635.1. NCBI lineage: Eukaryota > Metazoa > Chordata > Mammalia > Artiodactyla > Bovidae > Cephalophus > Cephalophus harveyi. Next base: position 71,087 of record SJYT01083326.1, read on the forward strand.
TCTGAAGTACTTAAAGTCATATTTCCAGCACTTGAACTCTTTTTCTGCATTTTCCTAGGTCTTTAACATTGGGAAAGCCTTAGCTGTCTTATCAGTATAAAGGCAATAACAACAGTACCTCCTTCACAGAGTACTTGAAGGACTGAATGATTCATCGTGTGCAAAGTTCTTAGCACATAGTCCTGCATAAAAGACAGCTGTGATTGTAATCTATCTATGAAGAGGCCTGTAGAACTGGTCACAGACCAGGGACAACTTGACAATTCTGGTAAGAGGGAGGGATTAATGAAAATGAAATGTTCACCATCATTCAAAGATAGATTGAAGTAATCCAGAAGTAATTGCTGGAAATACCAAACTAGATACTTCTGACCCATCCAGCTGACATCTGAAAACCTAATGTCAGGTTCAGAAGCCTGTGTTAAGTCTTGGAGAAGAAGTGGAAGCTGGCAGAGGCAGAAGAAAATGTCTCATAGCTGCCCTTGTTCCATTCCTCCAGTCGAGTACCCATCTAGGAGCATGCTGGGCTGTCTTACTGAAGTCATAATAGGTGAATTAGGACACCTGATGCTTGTTTTCAGTAAAATGTGCTCAGTTCAAATTGACCAAAGTGGAGTGTAAAGCCTGTCTGTCCTCAGTGGTGGCCATTGGTTTGTGATTATGTTTGCTAAGCTAGGTTTGGGGCTGCAGCACTTTCTCACAGAGAGGCTATTCAGACTTTAAGAGTAATCAGTTCTCCCTTTCACGTTCATGGATAGTGGAGGGGCAGAAACCCAGAACCCTGCTCATACTATTTAAGCACACCTGAACTGCAGGTGAGGCCCTGGAGACTGGCACTTGCCTCCTTGCTTGGCTAGAGTGGGATTTCAAGCTCTCCATGGGCAGGGGTGGGTGTGTTGTTTGGGCTTGCGGGGGAGTCTCTGTTTCTGGGCTTCATCAAGAGTGGAGAAGGGCACATACTTTGAACATAGGTCACAGGTCATTGTAACCTCCCCCCTCTTTCTTAACATTTGCAGAATCTGCCTCTGGGTAGGGTTAGCAGAAGGGTGAGCCTCCAAGAAGGGCAGTTGATGTTATACTCCCACTGGTGGGAAGGCCCCCCACCCATGTGGACCTGAAAGCCCATGCTTTTTCCCAGCCTCCTGTTTGGCCATTCAAAACAAGAAAGATACCTACTCTTGGCTCAAATATTTCTGACAACATGTGCATTTATTAGTATTAGAAGTACAAACATAGGAATCCAAATACAAATACAGAGGGCAGCCTAGCCCACCCCGAGCAGGGCACAGTGGGACCAGACTGGCGAAGCAAGGTGTAGTGCCTCCCATGTCTCAGTGCTGCCCGCGTTGCCAAGGCACGTTGGACACAAGTGTGCCCACTTTTCTCTAGGAAATCACGAGCTGCACAACTAGCAGGGAGTCACATCCTTGACAGAGAGGAGGAGGATGGCAGGACCTCGGACCCAGAGCCAGAGCCTTCAGGCCCTCATGGGATGACAGTAAAGCAGGGGCTGTTGGTGCCACTTGGTGAAGGTAGGGACCCTGGTTTGGCCCTCAACCCACTTGCCTGGAAAGGGACCGGAGCACACATTTGGCCAGGGCAGGTCACCTCTCAGGACCAGGTCTCCACACTGAGCCTCTACACTGAGTGCTCAATGCAGATTCCAAGAAACCCTCAGGTTCTGAAATCCTTCTCCTCTCTCCCACTTGGAGGAGATGAATTCACAGGCAGGAAGGGTTCCATCCAGGCAGAGAGCAGATATGCAATTCTTCTCTGCCTTTCTGCCTGGAGCATCTCCTAGGGCACCTGACGGTTTTCCTTTACACACATGTTTCAAAAAGAGACGACTACATATTATGGTTAACTCTTACATGTTGCACAGTTCACACTAAACCTGGTACTTTCTCACAATATACATGAAATCTGTGTCCTAAACAAGTGTTACAGAGGCTATTTGCCACCTATATCTTGAAGAACTACTTTTGGCTTATCAGTTAAAATAGACCACTATGCACAAATGACCAAGAAATAACTTAAGTGTGCCCTAGTGAAAATGTGATGGTCTGCTCTCAGGAGAAGGCAGCCTCATTTGGACTTCAAAACAATTTCTGATCAGTTATTTAAGCTTGGTTTTTCTTTTTAAAGAAAAAATGTGGCCCCACATTTTCAGGAAATAAAAAGATAGTTCTCCTATCTGTTTCTTTCTTTTTTTCCAGAAAAAGAAAAAGCTTGAAAAGCTAATATGCTTTCATTAGGAAACTGTGCTCCTTTCGATTTGTTTCAACTATGTTTAGGGTGGTAGGTAGAGTAATACACACGCTAATAAGTTGTTCCAGTTTTACCACTGTACATAAGGATATAAATACGCACATCACTGCATGTAAACACAAGATGGCCCCTTACTCCTCACAAAACAACCCAGGCCTAATCCCTGAAAATTGTTGCTCTTTAAGAACTTTCCACAGAGAATTCATTCATGAGGAATGAATCTCTCACTTAGTTCAGGAGCTGCTTATAAGGAAAAACATGTCATGTAGTTGTACAAACATATGCTTGTAAACATTGTTCACTAGCACAAAATTAGTCATTTTGAAGGTCAAGAATGAGCAAAAGTTTCCTTTTAAATGTTTTCATAGAATTAGTCTAAACAGCTAATATAATAATAAATACTGTAAATTTCATTAATATGTTTTACTTGTGTCTATTTCTATCCAAAAGTAAAAATCTCAAGATATATTAGAAAGAGTCAAAGCTTAGACCCAAATTATATAATAAGAAGCATATTGATTGTCCACTGGGGCTAACAAAAATCTGAAGTGTATACAGAAACATTCATTTTAGGGAAAAATGATAGATAGTTCTTAGCCAATTTAAACGTTAACTTTCTTGAAAAGGAATAAAAAACATCAAGCACCATAAAAACAACAAAACCAAACCAAGACAATATAAGAAACAAAAACACAAACCCACAAGCCACCAAAAAACAATTAGGTGGAATATTCTCCTAAGGAATAATTTCAAATTCTGATTGAGGCAGGGTAGACAAACAGGACCTCTGTGGCAAAATACAGTTCTAGAAATGTTTTTAGGAAAGCAAATATTTGAACTGTGTGTTTAATATTTAAACTGAAATAAAACTTTTTTATTTTCTCTTTTTAAGTTCTAATTTTGTTTAGTTTGGAAAAGACATTAAACTTTCATGTTGCATGAATAGTTAAGCACTAGGATGCATGCATGTATGCTCAGCAGTGTCCGACTCTTTGTGACCCATGGACTACAGCCGACCAGGCTCCTCTGTCCATGAAATTCTCCAGGCAAGAATACTGGAGTGGGTTGACATTTCCTAATCCAAGGGGATCTTCCTGATCCAGAGATCAAACCTGTGTCTCTTGTGTCTCCTGCATTGACAGGCAAATTCTTTACAACTGTGAAACCCAGGAAGCTCCAAAGCACTAGTAAGTGTGTGTGTGTGTGTGTGTGTGTGTGTGTATTTGTGTTCAGTCATGTCCGACTCTTTGTGACTCATGAACTGTAGCCCACCAGGTTCCTCTGTCCATGGAAATTTCCAGGCAAGAATACTGGAGTGGGTTGCCATTTCCTTCTCCAGAGGATCTTCCTGACCTCAGGGTCAGACTCATATCTCTTGCATCTCCTGCACTGGCTGGCTGGTTCCTTACCACAAGCGCCACCTCAGAAGCCCAGCACTAGTGTGGAATCTGGAAAAGGATACATAGATGATGATAATAACGATGATGATGGTGGTGGTGGTGGTGGAGGTGGTGGTGGTGATGATGATTATGATAATAGTGATGATGATGATGATAATGACAATGTAGCATAATTTATTTCTTCTAAAATCCTATCATATTCAGCTGCCAACTTAAAAATTTGGTCAGCAAATTAAATGAGTTTTCTGTCAATATATATCATTTAATTACATTGAACGTCACTTCAGAATGAAGTTTTTCTTTTTTCTTTAAACTCTGTAGCTTCCAGGGTCACCCTGCCCTAACTAGTGCATGAAATCAGTGAATGGGGCAGGTTAGCTGATTGGTGGATGCATTGACTGGAACTGCCACAGCTAGTTAGGGTGATGAGGTGTTCTAATCTCAACAAAGTGACTGAAGTGCTGCTGTGTGTATTGAGTGGCTTTCACTTGTCAATTGACAAAGCTGACACCCCAAATCCTTCCTTTTGTAAACAAATAGCCAATTAAAACAAAATCTGCTGTAATAAACAAGAACCAAATTAAAGGGCTCATCATTTGCTCCTGAAAATCAGTCTGGCATTGAGTTCTTCTTCTTTTTAATGGAAAATAGGAGCTTTAATACTTTTTGTGGAAAAGTGGTTATTGGGAAAAATAAAGAATCTCAAAGAACTGGAAAAGCAGAAAATACAACAGCCACCTTCTTGGTCTGGGGGATTTCATTATTGGCAATCAATCTTCACAGTACTTTCCAACCTGCATAGTTTAAACTGTTCAGCAGTTAGAGAAGACCGTCCTTCCCTGCAGAAACCACTATCACCCTCACATTGTAGAACAGTCCACTGGGCTGAGAAAATGTTGTGTTGTGCTTATAAATGCAAAAAAAAAAAAAAAACAAAAAAAAACACCAAAAAAACCCAAGGTGGTAGAAGTAGGTGATGATCTGAATAATTCAAGCAAAACAACTTTACATTTCCCTCTCATTACCTGAATGGTACATTCAAACATGTTGCTCTATGTGTGAGTGTACATGTGCATTGGGTGCATGCTCCTGTGTTTTACCTACCTAATTATTTTCTAGCTCATGTTCCTGTATAATACAATTTTAAAAACTGGCTTAGTTAACTCAAAACATTGAAGATTTGTTAGTAAATGTACTACTTTCTTGGGACTGATACAAACCGATCTAAACTTTGGTTTTTCTGTGAGCAGAGTAATGAGATTTAAGATGTTTCACTGACAACATTAAAAACCAAAGCATCATTTAACTAGACATTTTGAAAAGAAAGTAGGAAACATTCTCTTTTGATCTAAATAGAACTAGACTAGGTTTATATCCTGGAGTTGCTAAGTTTTAATCAGAAGAAATTGTAAAAGAAGGAGTGGGAATGTCTAATGGCTGCTCTTCAAAGACTACCAGATATTTTATTTTAAAAGCCAAAGTTTTATTTTTCATAGATATGACTGGCTAAATTGTTTACCTATTATCTCAACTCTTATCTCTGTCTTTTATGGTGTTTTATCCCCATAATGATAGAAATATGTTTTTATAGTAAAAGGTAAGTTAGCAAAGAATTTGAGAAGGGGTGATTTGGCCTGAACTTTTATTTTTGGTTCTTTGGATATGATTATACACTGTGGCAGTACTGTTAAATTGCGTGAATCTAAAGGTTTTCTACAGGCAAATTTGAGGGGAAAAATGTACAGATTACACACTACCTCAGTTTTGGGAAATTTGAAGGGGACTTCAACAGAAAATTTTGAGTTTTGTATTACAGTGTGTTTACCGTCTGATTCTTTCTTTCTTATTTACAGACATCTTTCTGAATATTTTTAAATGTGATGGTGTTCTGAAGTCTAATAGTAAATATTTCAGTGTTCATTTGCATCAGATTATCCTTATCATTCACATTTTGTCTTTTTTACAGAAATTGAGGATGAAATTTCATATATATATATATAAATTTCAGAACACTTCAGACAGTAGCAAAATCATGGAGAGAATTAAAAATGTTTGTATTTTGAGAGCACTGATTTGGTATAGCAAGTATAATGGCATGGAGACTAGTTAGAGTCCTTCAAGTCTTCAAAGGAAATCACAGAAAGTTTTCAGTTATTGGCAGCCAAGATAAAAGTGATAAAAATGAGGTTTATATTTGTTTTGAGTTGTAGCCCTTTTAGTAAAGAATGCCCTGTTGTGGCAAGTATCCACCAATGCAAAATAGGGTTATCAATTACCACTCTTGCTTCCAGGGTGTGATATTTTGCAGAGGAACAAAAAAATCTGTCTACACATTTTTACTACAGCAAGCTGTGACCAGGTAAAAAGACTAGGTGTGAAGGTTCTAAGTGAACACTCACATCCTATCACAGGTGGTAATGTCACTGACTTCTGGATTGGCCCTGATTTCTCATATGTAGCCTGAAAATGCTTTGTGATAAAGGAAAGGCATTTCTTCAATTAAAGAGTCCACAAAAATTGAGTTTTTTACTGATTTGATAATACAATTAAGGATAAAACTGTTGGTCACATAAAGAAATCTTGTCTTCACCATTCATAAATGATAAGTAAAATCTGGCAGGAAATGAAAAATCTAAATGATATATATAATTTAAGATTTATGTGTTTCTTTAAGGCATATGCTGGGTAAATTAGGGACAGTATTGACTGGGTCCAGAGTAAGTTATAGCTATATTTTCCTCCTCAGTTGTGTATATGACAGTCTCTGTTCTGGCCTGTGGTATTCAGACTTTGCAGAAACTGAAACTTTCCAAGATCTGAAGATGCATTTTGCTCTAATTCCATTGGTGTGAAATTTGTTTTTTCTCTGGCCAGCCTAGATGCAGCTTATTAGAGACAGTCACAGTTGTCAGTATGAGCTATGGTGGTCAGAAATTAGAAATTTTTGTCAAAATGTGGAACAGTCATCTCCTTAATTTAGTGTTTCTAAAAGTGAGGAACACAGTAGCACTTTTGGAATGCAGGTCACTCAACTTCCCTATAGCTGCCATCTAGCCACCAAATATCACTCTCCATTCTACATGCAAAGCAATCTGGGTGGAGCTGTAAGGATGTAGTATCTGTGAACAGTTTTGTACAATGCTCACCATACATACGCTACTGACCAAGCATACTGGTGAAAGAGAGTCCTTCAGTTAAAGAGTGATACATCCCCCTTACACTATCCCAGTGCCCATCCTCTTTCTTCTTCCATAAAGTAAACTCATACCTACTTAAAAGCATGCCCCTGAGCTCTGCACCTGTGTGAGGAACATGCCAATTTCCCTTATTGCAGACTGGAATGGTTTATCTGGGGAGCTGGGATCAATATGGAGAACTTAAATGGGCAGGCTGCAGAAAAGCAGGCATTGGTGTGTTCTCAGGGAAAGCTTTCGGTCTTCTTAGTAAGATCCCATAGTGGAGAGATGTGCAGAAATCCAGTTTAGGCTCTGTGATCTGTTACACTTTCTTGAGATGAATGTTCTGTTTCATGGAAAAGGAACCATAAACTAGTGTGTTTAGATCAGCAGAATGACTGATACTGGGAGGGAGAGATTGGTTGGATTCAGAAAACACAGATGATCCTATACTTATCATTTCATAAGAGTTGCCAATGATGCTCAATTATTGAATGGCCTTGAAACAAGAGGCCTCAGTAAAAAATTTAAAGGTAAAGTTGGACTTAATATATATGATAAAAATGCTTTTAGGCTGCTTTCTTCCCAAGAATTTCACTGAAAAATTCAACTCCTTCCAGAACTTTTTAAAAAAAGAAATAGTGAATTGAAATTTTCATATTGCTATAAAGTTGAGAATTGTGTTTGAAGAGGAACCTTGGGATTCTCTCCCTGGGCGTTTAGTTCCTCTGGTGGGATGTAGTCAGGGCACCTCCAGAACCCCTCCCTGTTGTTGAGTGAGTGGGAGGTTGATGCCTGAGAGACAGGATGAGACTGCCAGTAGGCACAAGTCTCCAATAGCACAGAAATTTCTGTTGAGCTAATAGATTCAACCTGTTTCTCCACAAATACTTACTGTTTTTTGTGTTTTAAATTGGACTTCCAAAATAAAAACCAATTGGTTTATGGCCTATGTAGTAAGTATCAAATCAAAAGGCATGGAGGGAGTTGACAGGAAGTAACTCAATGTCTCATATTATATAGACTTTTCCTTGAAAATTGGGTGATAAAGATCAATATATTTGCATTCACTTGATGTTCATAAAAATTGACTCATCTAATTTCAACTCTTCTGGTCTTTTCCACTCCCATGTTTTCTGTGTCTGGTCTGCATTCATTAGATTATATGAAAAAGCACTTTTATATACTTTTCCTGCATAATGTTTTACCTTTTTTTCCTGAATAATAATAGTATGCACAATTCATAATTAAAATTATATGGTTTCCAATAAAACAAATTCAATTTTCTATGTGATAAAGATGAGAAGCAGAGTTAGTACCAAAAATTTAATAATGGCAAAGCATCTGTTAAATTAATGGTAGGACTTTTTTCCCCCCTATCTATGGTGGAAAGCTTCTGAAGAGTCTTGTGAAATACATATTAGCATCCAGTTATAACAAAGAACTAACATCAATAAGCAAGTTTGCTTTGTGTTATAAAAATATCAAAAGAGTAATAATTTCAAGGTTTCTTTTCCTTTAGAATCTTGCTACCTACCCTTATTCCAAAATATAAAATAATTTTTTCATCAAAATATATCATTGATGATAGCCATGACCCATTGTTTTGCATCTAAAATTAATTTGACTTGAAAGTTAATAGTCACTAAGAAAAATTTGTACAAATTCTATCTATATTTCTTTCACACCCTGGAAAATAATTTCAAAACCAAAGCTTGTGAATGCTATATACCTTTCTTTGCAAGGTAAAAAGAATCATTGAACCTATAATAGAGTATACTCTTGGGTTGCCTCTTGGTCTAGTAAAACACAATTCTTAGGATAAAATGTTGAACTTATGATGTTCAGAGATAGTAAACATCTTTGAATTCAGCAACATGAGAATTTTGAAAATCAGACTGTTGCCTCAACTGAAAACTTGTGGATGAAACAGATATAACCTTTCCAGACTTAGGGTGAGGTTATTAGATAAAAGTACACCAACCAGTGGAGGTGGTGACAGCAAAGAGGCCACAGAGAGAGGAAACTGGGTGGTAACTCACTGCAGTTCACACTTGAACTTGACTGCCAGTGGCATGAGTGTCTCAGCCAGCAGCGATCCTGCGCAACTGGACGCCAGTGCCGCCGAGGGCCCAAGTAAAAATACAGAAAGGGTGGAGTCTGAGAGAGCTTCTCAGATATTTGCTTGTACGTTTCACAGATTTCTTCACAAAAGAAAATTGGGAACTGCTTCCAATATCCAAAACACATTTATAAATATCACCAAGCTACAGATTCAGCAAAGGATTAGCAAGAAGATCACTTTAACACTCAGTTAACTTGTGTGTGCACACGCATGTATCTGTGGGTTTGAAATACATAATAGAAATATTTGCCACATACTCCTACACTGCTCAAAAGTAATGTATTTCAGATAAACTGAGCAGTGTCTTTCCTTGCTACTCCAGTTAGTCACTACTGGTCTGGGGACAGTGAAAGTTTAGAGGGGAATCTAATGCTCTTCACTGGAAGAAGAGTTAGAGATAGAGGTATCCCACCCAATAAACCAAGTTGAAGAGCAGGAATGATGTAGGGAAAAAGACCCGTGAATATGAGTCCAGTTCCAAGATGTCTATGTGAATATGTCCTTTTCTCCAAGATCCTGTTTTGCATTCTTCATAGCAGCAGAAGAAACTCTGACAGTCTTTGCCATCCAAACACTCATAGACACAGGTATCTTCTAATTCCTGCCAGTACACGGAATTGTTTAGAGTAACTGTTACAGGTGGCGGAGGCCTCATGTCAAGGAGAGAATAGTTCTGCAGACAACAAGAACAACACAAAAATCGTCATGAAATGCATCAAGGACAGCTCGAGATGCATCAAGCAATAAACATAGATTATGCCTGTCCACAAATAATGGTGACAATGCTATGCCCGTGCCCGCTCCCCCATCCCTGCTATGGAGAGTTCAATCCTTGCAACTCTAATGGAAAAACAAAAAACTAGAGTTCAGTTTTCCAAACTTGTGTTTCTCAGATTACTGATAAGGGAGATTCAGGATTTTTTCAAATGTGTACTAGACATTTTAAGTCCCTGTTCTGCCTACTTCTCTGCTGATTTGGAGTATATATGCATACACATTATATACAATTCTTCAAATGTTAAACAATACTTATCAACTTGTGGAGAAATAAATTTCTTTTCTTTCTAATTAGCAGACAGTAAAAAAGCTATGGTGTGTAGGAAGGATAAGAGAGAATCTTCTTGTTACATGTAATTCAGGTTAAAAAATGAGCTTTCAGTGTGTGAACATCAGACATTGCTTGTCATCTTTTGACAGTCAAAAATTGTATACAATTGGAATGCTTTGTTTTCTACTTCACAAGCTCTCTTCCCGATGTGGAGAAGTCAGTATTTGGGCAGATAAGGCGAGGGGACGACTTATAGTCACTCATAAATGAGAGGAATCATTCTTAACCTTGAGTAATGGCTTCAAATAGGCTTGTCAATTCTTCAGGCAGTTGAAGAACTCTCCTATACAACTAGAACTGTGTACTAAATCGAAGTTTTTAGAGAGGATCAGTTCAGTTCAGTTCAGTTCAGTCACTCAATCACTCAGTCACGTCCAACTCTTGCAACCCCATGGGCTGCAGCACACCAGGCTTCCCTGTCCATTCAGAGAGGACAAATTTCTAGGTTTGACTGAATAACGTATGAAAACTAAAAACCATAGTTGTCTTTCTGTTCTAATTTTATTTATGCTGCAGGAACTGAAGATCTGAGGTGTCAAAGGAAACAGTATGTGTCAGTAGAGGCTGAAATCAAGGGAGGAGAGGGAGGCACACAAGTCCTTCGTGTAATGCTGGAAGAGAGGCCTTTCAGAATTCATCATGAATACTATATATATATTTATTATATATATTATATGTTATTATTACATATATTTTATTAATACATATATTATATAATATACATAAAATAACATCATATGTATTGTTTATATATACATATACAATATTGTATATTGTATAAACAATATATAATAGTGTAATATATTAATTACAATTATCAATATAATATACAATATATTATATTGTATCTATACTGTCTGTAGGTATATTACATAATATACAACAATTAATTAGAATTAATTTATTAATTACAATATTGTAATATTGTGATATTATTGCAATATTGTAATATTATTGGTATATTGTAATATATTATTGTATATATTATTATAATATATACAATATTGTATATGTATATAATATATTATACATAATATAATACATGATATATACTATATAACATACATATATAATATATCATATTATAGTATTATAAATACAATATTAATAAATATAATATATAATACAAATATAATATAATCATCAGAAATAATAAATATACCATATAATATAATAATAAATATATTATATATAATGCTGCTGCTGCTGCTGCTAAGTCGCTTCAGTCATGTCTGACTCTGTGCGACCCCATAGATGGCAGCCCATCAGGCTCCCCTGTCCCTGGCATTCTCCAGGCAAGAATACTGGAGTGGGTTGCCATTTCCTTCTCCAATGCATGAAAGTGAAAGGCTCCTCCATCCATGGGATTTTCCAGGCAAGAGTACTGGAGTGGGGTGCCATTGCCTTCTCCACATATAATGTATATTGATATATGAATATATATTAAATATTATATATCTATTATATATTATATATAATTACATTATAATAAGATATTTTTATATTATTATAATAATATATAATATAATAATGTTATATATTAATATAATATATAACATTAATAATGTAATATAATATATATTAACATATATAATTATATATTATATTGTATATATAATATAATATGTATATATATAATGGAATATTACTCAGCCATAAAAGAATAAAATTGCCATTTGCAGCAAAAAGAGTGGACCTGGAGAGTATTGTTAAGTCCCTTCAGTCATGTCCTCCTCTCTGTGACCCTATGGGCCATAGCCTGCCAGACTTCTCTGTCCATGGGATTCTCCTGTCATGAATACTGGTGTAGGTTGCCGTTTCCTTCTTCAAGAGAGAATTATGCTTAGTGAAATAAGAAAAAAAGCAAATACTATATGTATCACTTATATGTGGAATCTAAAAAAAATACAAATCAATCTATATACAAAACAGAAACAGATTTACAGACATAGAAAATAATGTTAGGGTAGCCAAAGGGGATGTGGGGAGGGACAAATTAGAATTATGGGATAAACCAATACAAACTACTAACCCTAAAGTAGATAATCAAGAAAGATTACTGTATAACTCAGAAAATTATCTACATTATCTACAAAAATCTATAACAAAATAATCTGCAAAAAAATCAATTATTATGCTGTATACCTGAAACTAACACATATTGTGAATCAAGTATACTTCAGTTTAAGTAAAGATCCACTGATTAACAATCTTATTCCTTCGGCAAATTTACTTCCTCATTACTATATATGGACATCTTTGAGGAAGGGGTATTATTCTGCCAAGAAAATACTTCACACAGTATATGAAAGTACCAGTTTCCTTACATCCTCATTAATATTTGGTCTCATCATGCTTTTAAATTATTGACAATTGGAGAGACAGAAAATAAACTCCATAGTAGTAATCTAGCTTATAGTAGTCACTCAAAAATTCCTTTTGATTGATAAATGAATGAATGCCCTTTTAGTTGTGTTTCCCCTATCACTGAATTGAGCATCTTGTCATATATGTGTTGGCTATTTGTACTTTCTTTCCTGTAAATTGCCTGGCCTTCACTTAATAGGACTTTACTTTTCCACATCTCAGTGTCCTTGTCAGTAGAGTGGGTTTTTGTGAAGATAGAATGAGTTGATAAATGAAACTACTTAGAATATGTTGTCAGACAGAGTTAGCACTCAAAAGAAAATCAGGGAGAGCTATGTCATTCTGAAGATAGGAAAGGACTTCCAAGCAGGGCACAAGAGGCAGATACCACAAAAGGAAATGCCTGTCTCTTATACACATCTAGATGTGTATAAGAGACAGATATATAATAATATACATATATACATGTATATATGTATAATAATATACAATACTGTATATAATATGATATAATCTGTATCAGATAATATAGATAATATATAAATATTATATAAAATACACAATATATATAATTATATAATATATAATAATGTATATATTAATTATATTATATTATGTATTATATATCTTATTAATATATATTTATTTATATTAATTAATATGTTATATATTCTTGTATATATTTATATAAATTCAAAACCCATAAATACAAGGAAATATGACACCTTTTTCCTTTTACTTCTGGATATTTCATTGATTGGATATTTTTCTAGCTCTGTGGTAGAGCATTCAGTGTCACTACTGGTAGCCTTTGGGGCATCCTTTTAATTGGGAAATGTCTGTGTGAGGACTAAACTAAGTCAAGATGCTCTGGGCCAATAGCCAGTCGGGGGCCATGGTGCAGCTGCCTAATTTCTTCTACAATTCTAGGCAATCGGAAGAAATAAATACCTTGGTGTCCCTCTGGTTCTAGTGTAGGTGCATGTTCTGCAGGTTAATTGTTCTTAAACCTGAGTGGCTGTAAATTTCACGTGGAAGTTTGCTGAGAAAAGCAAATTTCTGACTCGATTCTGGTACATTTGAGGAATTTTTTTTTAATAATCTCCAATTAGAAAAATCTGCTTTTATTGAATAATAATTGTACATGTGTTTTGACAGTGTTCAGCTAGATTTTCATCCTTTTATTTCTTCAACCTTTTTTACCTGTGTGAGGTGAGGTGAAGGTGAGGTGAAGTCGCTCAGTCGTGTCCGACTCTTTGCGACCCTGTGGACTGTAACCTACTAGGATTCTCAGTCCGTGGGATTCTCCAGGCAAGAATACTGGAGTGGATTGCCATTTCCTTCTCCAGGGGATCTTCCCGACCCAGGGATCGAACCCGGGTCTCCCGCACTGGCGGCAGACGCTTTAACCTCTGAGCCACCAGGGAAGCCCAGTGTGTAGTGTCACACAAAGATGTCCAGCCATTATAAGCAGGCAGGACCAACATGAAGAGCTGACTCAAAATGGGCATCAGAAGTCTCTGCAGGGATGGAGACAGCTCACTAGAGATTAAAAGGATGCCCAATGAGGTAACAGGCTAAAAAAGCGTACGATTTCTGGGACAAGAGAGAACTATATACCTCACTTCTTCATTTAGAGAACTAAAATCCATGATCACTGAAACAAATAATAAGAGATCTCTAGTTATATCTTTATAGCTCACTGTAAAATGACATATTACAATATCGAAATAAAACTTATAATGTTAAGAACCGTAAATAGCCATATGTTAAATTGTTTAAGTACTTCTTTAAATTCAGTCCCCCCATTTGTTAAGATAATTTCAACTATGCCCCAAATAGAGATTTTAATGAATGAATCTCCAGGGTCATCTTCAGCCCAGCTAAACCCTGCCTGACTCACTCCTGTTTTGCTTCTTTGTAAATGCAGTTCCTTGACTTCCTCAGAACCACTGCGCTTCCTGGGCAGCAAGTACAACTGCATACTCAGAGTGGATTAGCCTTGCATTTTATGGGTTAGGTAACTGAGGCACAGAACAGTTTGGACAACTTGCCCCAAAGCGCATATGACCCTCAGGGGGTCAGCTCCTGCCCCTGGTTACTGAGAGGCTGTTCATCTCTGCTTTTCCTTTTTGAAGAGAGTGGCCCCTTAACTAACCTAACACTAGATATTTCAGAATAGAACTGAAGACATTATCATCCAACAGTTGAAAAACCCCAGTGCTTTTTTTTTGTCTTCTGAACTCCTGTTGAAGACTCTCTGATGATGTCTTGCTAGCTGGCCTGGAGCCCTTTCTGTGAATTGTTTTTGTATGTACTTTCTTTAGGATCATTACAGTTTCCAGCTTAAAAATTTCCTCTAGTTTTGTGGCTATTTTTTTTTCTCCATGTTAAAACATTCTTTATTACTTTTGACTGTATCATTTCTATACCAAAGATGTCAATATTTCTTCCTCCACTCTTAGCCCTCTGGTTGTGTGTGATAAGGTATTTTCTGGGCCTCAGACTATTTGATCTGACTTGTCTCTGTTATTTAGCATCCCCTACTTCCACCCCTTCCCATTACCTTTCAGTCTGTTTCTATTTGGCAGCATTTTCTGGCAAAATCTATGTCCACTGTGGCTTCCCACAGCTAGAAAAATGGCTTCACTTCTGTCAGAACTACAATGATACATACTTGCAGAATATAGATAATTATACAATCTCCTGATGAAATTGACTGAAATGAACTGAACATAAGATGCTGATTAGGAGCTAGGAAACCATCTATCATGTACGGGTGGGCATAAAACATTCAGTGCAATTTGTGACTTCTTATGTACAAAGGAATAAAAATAATTAAAGTAAAAGTTGTCATATGGTAAAAGTGGTAGCTCACAATCAGTGATTTAAAGACATGTTTTTCAGTTTTTCAATAGAGTCTTACATTAAGCTATATACTAAAAATTCAGATAACACTAATAATTAAATACAACAATTTTTTAAATTGTGAAGGTTCGGTCAATACTTAATAGGACTTTACTTTTCCACATCTCAGTGTCCTTGTCAGTAGAGTGGGTTTTTGTGAAGATAGAATGAGTTGATAAATGAAACTACTTAGAATATGTTGTCAGACAGAGTTAGCACTCAAAAGAAAATCAGGGAGAGCTATGTCATTCTGAAGATAGGAAAGGACTTCCAAGCAGGGCACAAGAGGCAGATACCACAAAAGGAAATGCTGATAGATTTGACAGCAGGAGATTGAAGACACTGCATGTGGAAAAAAGCACGAGAAATTGCAGTGAAAGCATTACTAATGAAACCTGGAATAAAAACTACATACAAAACCAGATTAATATCCCTAATATATTCTATATGTGATTATATAAATTTTACATTGTATAAATGCAATAAATATAACTGGCAGACAGCATGCTACTTTAAAAACTTAAAGGATAAAAATGTTATCAAAATTGTACAAAAAATTTTATAAAAATTAATGGACAGAAAAAGCAATTCACAGGAATATGTGAAAATCAAAAACAAGTAAAAAATATATTAAGCTTTATCAATAATCAAAGCAATGCCAATAGGAATAGTTTGTAGGAGTTGTTTGTATATTCAACTATCCAACTAAATGCAGGGAGAGTGACCCACATTGAGCAGTGAGTGACTCACACTGCTAACAAAACTGGTGATTTGGGGAAAAAACATGCAATTCTTTGGCCCAGGCATTCTGCTTCTAGGAATTAATACTAAGAAAATAGTCACAAGTATGTACAAAACGGTAGTGATAAAAATATGTTTAGAAGTGAAAAGTTGTGGATTAGCCCAGTGTCCAGCCAAGATCATCTGTGCATGCATCAATCATGAACATATGATACAATCATCAAAATGATCCTACAAATTAATATTTTGACCAAGAAGTATATTCAGAACATAATTCTGAATTACAGAAATATGTATGCTATACACTAATCCTTGAGTAGAACTGATTTTTTTTCCCCTTTATTTTCCTAATTTTCTAAGTTGAACATTTCTTTGTAAATACATTTTTTAGGGAATACATGCATTACTCTTTGGTCTTCAATAGATGCATCTGTAAAAAATAATATTTTTCAATTGTAGTTTACACAGAGTTCTCAGAAATATTTACACTTGCAATGTTATACGTACAGATGGGGCTTGTAGGCTTATCCTTTCATGAATCCATCTTGAGGAATCTGCATGTAGTAACTACAAGAAAAGCAGAAAAAGCCATTGAAAACTGCCATGGAATCTGTATTACAGAACACTCTGATAAAGAATAATCTTTAAGGTGTGATTACATCAGTCCATGCCACTGGTAGGTGAAGCTGAAGACTGCTTGACAGTCACATTCATATCTTCTGCATACCTATCTTGTTTTTTAAAAGTCTTATTAAATTAACTATGTATATCATGTTGTATAAAATCCTTGTGAATAAGAACCATTTACCTCAAAATATTCTTCTACTACCTTCTGAGAAAATCTTTGCTACCGGAACTCACCGATGTTTTTTTCTTAGTGGTAGGTGGTTTTCTACAACTTGAATAGTAGTTGAGGGTAGCGTACTCCATCAGAGCAGCAAAGACAAATAAGAAGCACACAGTCACGAAAAGGTCCATGGCAGTCACATAGGAAACGCGGGGCAAGGACTTCCTGGCTATGGTGCTGAGTGTGGTCATGGTCAGCACCGTGGTGATGCCTGCACAGGAGACACATACCAAGCTGTCAAAGAAGCCGAACAGAATCCCTCCATTCCACACGGTGTTTTATTTTTATGCGAATCCTCCTTCTTGACATTGCGTAAATGTAATAATACTTTTAATTGTAATGTATATATAATATTATAAGCAACATTTCCATAATATGTTTTATTATAATCTTCACAATAACATTAAAATATATGAATTAAGTTGATATCATTCCATTTATTCAGTAATTTTTGTATTGTTTGACATTTTGTCTTTTAAATATATTTTTAATGAAAGTGAGATTTGTAGTCCTCTATACTTTGTCTGTTGCTCGTCTCACACTTTTCTTCTGCCCAGGTAAACTATTTCCTGCCTTACTTCTCCTTCTGTATGCAATTTGTAAGCTCACTTTTTTTGAAGACTCAGCAGAAACACCACTTTTTCTGAGGCAAATCACTTTATAGTACTCCAGGCAGAGCTGATAATACACACATCTTCACTATTCCTATACATTCTATGTGCCTCATTTTATGCATGATCACAGAGAATTGCTTATGTCTTTGTGGTCTGTCTCCCTGCATAGAATGTGCAGTCTTTAAAAGCAAAACTGTATCTTGCTCATCCTTTCTTGTCCATTACATAGCACCATGTCTAGCATTCTAACTATTTCAATAAATGCTTTTTATGAGTGCATTGATTCATTGGTTAATTAGTTAACTAATCACAGTATTAATCTGAATTTATTTCATATATGTTGGCCAACACTAAAGACTTAATCAAAGACTGTGGAGCAAATTTAAGAGATGTATATGTGATAGAAAGATTAGGTAGACATGACAGATGAATGCACATTAGTTCCCATCTTTGCAGTAGCATCACAGCTCCTGTTCAGTGCCTCCCTTGTCTGTCAATCAGCAAGAAATTGTAGAATAAGTCAAATGGAACAGCATGAACAGCATGGTCACGTGTACAGGATATTGAACTAGAAGTCAAAGCCTTCAGCCTTGCTCTGGGCCTTCTCAATATTTGGTCAGATAAAGCCACTTACTCTCTTTGAATCAGTTTCTTTAATCAATACAGTGAAAACAGAATGTTAGGCTCTCCTTATTGTAGCTGGGAAAATTGTGATACATTTTGTAAAAGTGCATTGTAAATTTGAAAAGTGTACACTGATGGTGGGTAAATTTTTATGAAAAATATAGATTTTTTTTCAAAGTATAAAAGTACACTTTCTTTTTTTTTTTTTTATATTTTATTTTTACTTTATTTTACTTTACAATACCGTATTGGTTTTGCCATACATTGACATGAATCCACCATGGGTGTATACGAGCTTCCAATCCTGAATCCCCCTCCCACATCTGAAATAAATGTTCAATTTAACATTTCAAAAATGTGGTGACCATGTTGTATCTAAAGAATTTGTAGGTAGGGCTTCCCTGGTAACTTAGATGGTAAAGTGTCTGCCCGCAATGTGGGAGACCTGGGTTTGATCCCTGGGTTGGGAAGATCTCCTGGAAAAGGAAACGGTAGCCCACTCCAGTATTCTTGCCTGGAAAATCCCACGAACAGAGGACACTGGTAGTCTACAGTCCACGGGGTCACAACAGTCGGACAAAACTGAACAACTTTACTTTCACTTTCATTTTCAAGAAAATTGTGTATTTTTACTAAATTTCTTCAAAAAATTTTAAAGTTGATTCCTTTTCTCTTTTCATTTTGGAGTACCAGTTGAAGTTGTGTTATACATCTCTATATTATCCCACAGATCACTGAGGCTCTGTTCAGTTTAGTTCACTTCAGTTCAGTCTCAGTCATGTCCGACTCTTTGCGACCCCATGAACGCCAGGCCTCCCTGTCCATCACCAACTCCTGGAGTTCACTCAAACCCATGTTCATCGAGTAAGTGATGCCATCCAGCCATCTCATCCTTTGTCGTCCCCTTCTCCTCGTGCCCTCAATTTTTCCCAACATCAGGGTCTTTTCAAATGAGTCAGCTCTTCGCATCAGGTGGCCAAAGTATTGGAGTTTTAGCCTCAGCATCAGTCCTTCTAATGAATACCCAGGAATGATCTCCTTTAGGATTGACTGGTTAGATCTCCTTGCAGTCCAAGGGACTCTCAAGAGTTTTCTCCAATCCTACAGTTCAAAAGTGTCAGTTCTTCAGTGCTCAGCTTTCTTTATAGTCCAACTCTCACATCCATACATGACCACTGGAAAAACCATAGCTTTGACTAGATGGACCTTTGTTGACAAAGTAATGTCTCTGCTTTTTAATATGCTATTGAGGTTGGTCCAGAAAAACATCTATTTCTGCTTTATTGATTATGCCAAACCTTTGACTGTGTGGATCACAATAAACTGTGGAAAATTCTGAAAGAGATGGGAATACCAGACCACCTAACCTGCCTCTTGAGAAATCTGTATGCAGGTCAGGACACAACAGTTAGATTTCAAAAGCAGAGACATTACTTTGCCGACTAAGGTCCGTCTAATCAAGGCTATGGTTTTTCCTGTGGTCATGTATGGATGTGAGAGTTGGACTGTGAAGAAGGCTGAGCGCCGAAGAATTGATTTTGAACTGTGGTGTTGGAGAAGACTCTTGAGTGTCCCTTGGACTGCAAGGAGATCCAACTAGTCCATTCTGAAGGAGATCAGCCCTGGGATTTCTTTGGAAGGAATGATGCTAAAGCTGAAACTCCAGTACTTTGGCCACCTAATGAGAAGAGTTGACTCATTGGAAAAGACTCTGATGCCGGGAGGGATTGGGGGCAGGAGGAGAAGAGGACGACCGAGGATGAGACGGCTGGATGGCATCACGGACTCAATGGACGTGAGTCTGAGTGAACTCCGGGAGATGGTGATGAACAGGGAGGCCTGGCGTGCTGTGATTCATGGGGTCGCTAAGAGTCGGACATGACTGAGTGACTGAACTGAACTGAACTCCTTCCTTCCAAGGAGTAAACGTTTTTTAATTTCATGGCTGCAATCACCATCTGCAGTGATTTTGGAGCTCAGAAAAATATTTGTCCCATCTATTTGCCATGAAGTGATGGGACCGGATGCCATCATCTTAGTTTTCTGCATGTTGATTCTTTTAAATCATTTTTTAATTCATATCTTCTTCTAATTAGATAATTTTTATATAATAATCAATTGTACATGATCTCTCCCCTCTCTGGCATCTTCAATCTGCTCTTAAACTCTTTTAGTGATTATTTTCAATTTGACTATTATACATTTTATTCTAGAACTTCATTTTTAAGAAATGTATTTGTTAATATTATCCATTTTGTCATTCACTATCATTGTATTTTCTTTTTAATCCTTGAACACTCTTATAATAGCTGCTTTAAAGCCCACATCTGCTGATTCAACATCAGAGTTGCATTTTAATATTGACTTTTTTTTTTTTGATCATGGATCACAATTATCTGCATCCTAGAAAGTCTAGTAATATTTTTACTGTATATACAATATTGTAGATGATACATGATGGACTATGTAATTTTAAAAAAAAAATGTTGAATTCTTCCTTATAATAAATAGTTGATTTACTGGTGGTTTTGCTTGATTTGTCATGGCATGATTTGTCTCATTTAAAGGAAGTCTAGAGTATTCCTTTATTAAGCAGAGCCCTTCATATGTCTCAGTTAAATTTGCCAGTGTTGAGATTTCTCCACTCTTCTGGTCAGCAAATCTATTATCTGAAAGAATGGTATATTTCTAGTATCTCTGTCCTCTTAACACCGTGATGGCTACTCTTTGATAGGACTTGCATAGTTTCAATTTGTGCAAAAATATTACTCTGTTTTGAAGCTGATCTTTAAAGTTATACTCACTATGACCTCTGAATTTGTCATTGTGAGGTCATAACCTCAAGAATAGTTGCTAAATTTATATTATGCCTTTGTGAGCTGATTTATCACGTATTTTCTATAAGAATGCAAAACCAATATTGGGAAGAGGGTCAGTTCAGTTCAGTTCACTCAGTAGTGTCCAACTCTTTACAGCCCCATGGACTGAAGCATGCCAGGCCTCCCTGTCCATCACCAATTTCCAGAGCTTTCTCAAACTCATGCCCATTGAGTTGGTGATGCCATCGATCCATCTCATCCTCTGTCATCCCCTTCTCCTTCTGTCTTCAATCTTTCCCAGCATCAGGGTGCTTTCCAATGAGTCACCTCTTCGCATCAGGTGGCCAAAGTAGGAGCTTCAGCATCAGTCCTTCCAATGAATATTCAGGACTGATTTCCTTTAGGATTTACTGGTTTGGTCTCCTTGCAGTCCAAGGGACTCTCAAGAATCTTCTCCAACACCACAGTTCAAAAGCATAAATTTCTTGGAGCTCAACTTTCTTTTTGGTCCAGCTCTCACATCCATACATGACTCCTGGAAAAACCATAGCTTTGACTAGACAGACCTTTGTTGGCTAAGTAATGTCTCTGCTTTTTAATATGCTGTCTCAGTTGATCATAGCTTTTCTTCCAAGGAGCAAGTGTCTTCTAATTTCATGGCTGCAGTTACTATCTGTAGTGATTTTGGAGCCCAAGAAAAGAAAGTCTGTCACCGTTTCCATTGTTTCCCCATCTATTTGCAATGAAGTGATGGGACCCAATGCCATGATCTTCTTTTTTTGAATGTTGCACTTTAAGCCAGCTTTTTCACTCTCCTCTTTCACTTTCATAAAGAGGCTCTTTAGTTCCTCTTTGCTTTCTGCCATAAGGGTGGTGTTATCTGCATATCTGAGGCTATTGACGTTTCTCCTCGCAATCTTGATCCCAGCTTGTGCTTCATCCAGTCTGGCATTTCTCATGATGTACTCTGCATAGAAGTTAAATAAGCAAGATGACAATATACAGCCTTGACATACTCTTTTCCCAATTTGCAATCAGTTCTTTGTTCCATGTCCAGTTCTAACTGTTTCTTCTTGACCTGCATACACATTTCTCAGGAGGCAGGTAAGGTGGTCTGGTAGTCTCATCTCTTTAAGAATTTTCCACAGGACAGAGGGTATTAAAGACTAATTTACCTTGTTCAAAAAGTACTGTGCTGTTAAACAAACAAGAATTAAAAAACCAACAGAAGTGGTGCAATATAATATATAAGATTTTGCAGGGTTTTTTTTTTTTTTTTTAATATTGAGGTAGCTTGATTTTCAAAAGAAATTGTGAGAGTGCTGGTGGAAAGAACTATATATCATACATTATTAACAAATAAAAATATAGAAAGTTAGGCAAAATTCATACCGTAAATAAAAACTGATATAAAACATGCACTACAATTATAAAGCCACTGAAATTTAATGTTTTATTAAGAGAACTTTGGGTACCAGAGAAAAATTTATGAAAAGACTTTGAGCTTTAATGTGTAAATTATAGCTGAAAAGAATAATCATTTTCTTTTTTGCTGGTAAATTTGCTCTAGACAAGCAGTACTTCTTATATTGAAAGACTGTTTTACTGATTTGGTCATCAATCCTCAAAGGTTCTATTTCCATACACTGTTCTATTTCCATTCACTGACATAATGAGACTTTTGAGTGTGGCAGGTTTCAGAACATGACTACATTTTAAATGACATCATCTGTAGAGCATAGTACAGAATGATGCAATTGATTTATTTTGAGTACCTAACCTCAACTTAAGTGGTACACAGGGAATTCTATTGTCAGGAAAAAAAATCTAACTCATCTACTTAAAAATAAATAAAATTATCAAGTAGCCCTCAAATTAGATCAGCTACATTTGAACTGAGTCTTTTTCATTGAAAGTATTTTTATGAATATAGTTATATATTAAAATTACACAAAATGGTAAGAGACTTTTTTGAAACTCACCTAATGCTGTTCTTGCTGGTGTAGCATCTTTTTTGATCCAGAATGATACCCAGGATAAAACCACAGTCAGTATACAAGGAATATATGTTTGAATAGTGAAGTATCCCATTCTTCTACTCAATTCAAAATATATAGTCATGACAACATAGTCACCTGTAATGAAGTATTGCCAAAATTAACACAACTTTCTTGTGTTGAAATAATTTATAACTTATTTTGTTAAATGAATGACTTGATAAAAGTATCCAAATACAGCATTTATCAAATTGGGGAAAGAGAATTCTGGTGCTCTGAAACTTAATTTTTATTATATCCCTGGCTGTGCGAAGTATTTTACTGTAAAAGACACAAAAAGATACATATTACTTGATATGTGTGATAGACATGCACATTTATTCTATGCCATTATTTTACACCATTTATTCAAGCCATTACTCAATGAGCTATTATCACTTCTGTCTAGTTGTATGTTACATGTTTAAAACCAAGGCTAAGAAAAAACTCATCCCTCAAGTAACTCCATTCTCAGTTTGCTTTTTCAATAGTAACAGACCTATACATAAACTTTTATATCTAAACTTTGGTAACAAATTTATATTTCCATTTTTGTAGTATGAATTTAAGCTTATCAATCACTTACTATAATGTTTTACATAATATTTTAATATTTATCTTATCCTTTCATGATTACTCAGAAAACAAACAGAATAAATCATTTTATGGCACTACTTCCTCTTTACTAATGCAAGGCCACACATAGAAGAGTTGGGATTAATAGAGATGTTACTGGAAATCTCATAAGATTCCATGAGGGTCTGGGAGGGTGTGCATGCCTAATACATTGTTTATTTTATTCCAAAGTCGCCTCTACTCATGTCTGTTCTAGGTGATCTTCGGCAGAACTGTGTCTCTTTCCTTCCTCCCGTTTGACCTCCATCCTTCAACCTGCTGGATTCAACCTTCTGGCACCTGAAATTCACGATGACCAGAAATGAGCTGTTATCTCTATCACACCAATACCTTCTCTCAGTTTAGGTACTCCTTTTATTTATCCAAGGTGGGAAACCTAGACAACCATTTCTGATTCATTTTCCCTTCTTCAACTTCTATATTTCCCCCAATTCCTCTTCCTACCTGGCCCATGTGCTATTTACTAAAGCCCCTGGCTCATCTCATAACAACCTTCAGTACTCTGGATCATTCTGCGTCCTGTCACCAAAAGGATCTTATCAGAACACAGCATCTTGTTTCTCCTGTACAACTGTCAAAACTTTATAATGGAGAGAATAAGATGGTGGTGGAGAGGTGGACATGGAGTGCATCTCTCTCCATGGATACATTAGGAATACACCTTCAGACACAGAAGTGCTTGCAGAACACTGGCTGAGAGTGGGCAGGAGCTCCTGACCAATGGAAAATAATATATAGAACCACATAAAACTCAGTAGAATGAAGGAAGTAGGGAGAAAAAGAGAAGCGTTAGTAGCACTGGACCTGCCCCTGGCAGGTGGGGGAACTGAGCAGGGGTTTGACCTCCACACTGGGGCAATTGTTTGGGACAGGGGAGAGACAGTTGAGGCTGAGAGTGAAGCAGCTGATCTGTGACAGTCTAAATGGAATGAGAATCACACAGACAATCCTTGCCACAGCCATCTATACCCCAGTCAAGGACGTGGGTCCCTTAGAAGGCACAGCAGCTGGGAGGTGGAGTGCAGGGGTTGTGGAGGAATCCAGGGTGAGGTCTGCTGTTGATGGTGGGGAGAGGGCCTGAGGGGACATGCGGGAGGAGATTGTGGCAGGAAATGCCTGTGGAGGAAAGCCAGGCAGCCTTGGAGGCAAGGCTGCGTCTGTAGGGGTGGGGCCATCACTTTAGCCTCTCTCTCTCACAGGCCAGCACCGGCAGCTGAACAACAGAGAGGCTGGCCCTTCAAGCACCTGACAGTGCTGAGCAACAGAGAAGGACCCAAGTCAGGGGAGCCCTCTAAAGGGCTGAATGGGTGGGGCAGTGGAGGAGGACTAGCCGAAGATCACCAGCTACCAGAGGCTAGAAAAAGACTCAGGTAGGGCCATAGCTCCTGTAGTTGAAGCTGTCTGTGTCCCTGCACACTTGGCGCTGCTGTGCCAGCTTCATGCTCAGTCCTCACTGGGGCAGAGCTGCCACAGACTAGAAAAAGCCCTAATAACACCATGTCTCCTGTGACAATAGACATCAGTGCTCCTGCATAGCCAGCATTGCCAGGGTCCCTGTGATCCAAGCAACCGCGCCACCTCCATGCATGATCCCTACTGGGAAAGACCTGCCAGAAGCTAGAAAGAGTCCTGCATCTATGCAAACGGGGTCACTTTGGTTGTGTCCAACTCTTTCAGACCCTGTGGACTGTGGTCTGTAGGCTTTTCTGCCCAGGAGATTCTCCTGGCAGGAATACTGGAGTGGGTTGTCATACCCTTCTAGAGCAGGATATTTCCTGCTGCCAGCTCCCTTGAGTACCTGGTGCTGCCAGGGCCCCTGTGAACTAATCAGCCGTGCCACCTCCACAGCTGGCCCTCATTGGAGCAGAACCAAGTCCTCCAGGGCAGCCTCAGGAGCAAACCCTTCTTGATGACCCACATCCAGAGGTAGAGATAAAGCTACAGTTGAAACCCAGGGGCAGTGTGGCTAAGGAAGAAGACCTAAAACCTTCCCACCCTCTGTACAAACTAGATTAAATCCACACGATCAACTAGGAAAACTATGTTTATGGAATATGTAAAAGGACAATGAGAGTTTCACAAAAGAAAATGCACTAGTTCTGACAACTGTGGACATTGAAGGCAAGAACACACAGGAATAATACCAGATTAGAGTCTGAGCAGATCCCACAGCAGGTCCAGACACCAGCCCAGTATTGAAGGGCATCCTAGGGAGGTGAGGTGGACTGTGACTCCCAGTGAGGGAATGCATGCTGACAGCAGAGACTCAAGAAAACCATTTCTTATATTTTGACTTGTTCTGTAGTTGCTTCTGGATGTTCCTCCACCCCCTTTTCACTCTGTTGTTGTAGTTGATGGTTTTTACTAGTACTATTAAATCTATTTAAACTTTAGAGA
This sequence comes from Cephalophus harveyi, assembly GCA_006410635.1. NCBI lineage: Eukaryota > Metazoa > Chordata > Mammalia > Artiodactyla > Bovidae > Cephalophus > Cephalophus harveyi. Next base: position 97,152 of record SJYT01083326.1, read on the forward strand.
ATTTTTTAAAATCACACTTTTTATTTCTGTTATATACTGCCTCTGCATTGGCCTTTTGCAGTTCTGTGGGGTCCCCCCCCCCCTTTTTTTTACTTTTTGTTCTCTCTTTTTAAAAAATTAAAAAAAATTATTGTTAGTTTTTTCTACATTTATTCCTTTGTTTGCTTTTCCTACTGCTTTTTTCCCATTGTAGTTAATCTTTACTCTATATAAATCTTCTTTATCTACTTCTGCTTAACTTTGTATTTATATTCTTTGTTTCTTTTTCTCACCATATTTGTCAGTTTATTTTGTTTTTATTGTTTTATTCCCCAGTTGGCACCTTGCTTTAGTTCTGTTTTCCAGTTTGCACTTTAGTTAGTTTTATTCTTAATTGGTGGGTATCATTTTTGGTTTCCTTTGTTTTGCAAGGTCAATCTATTATACTTTATTTATTTATCTTTTTTGGACTTTTGGTTTTGCTTATGGGTGTACATATATGTGTTATATTCTATTATTTTAGTTATTATTTACCTGATTTTGTATTTGTCATTTATCTGGGATGCATCTTTTGTTTCTCAGTTTTGTGTGTTTGTTTTAATACCATTTAATGCCATAACAAACCACCTGTGGAATCCCTGTTCCTGGCCAGAGCCCAGGCCCTGAGACTTTATAGTGGGTGCACTAACTCCAAGTCCCTAGATTACCAGAGAACTCCTAACCCTAGGGAATATCAAATAGTGAGAACATCTACAAAGGCAACCATTTGTGTGCAAGACCTGGCACCACCCAACTGCCAGTAGCACCCTGTGCAGGATGCCTCATTCAAACAACAAAGACAAAAATACAAACCCCATCATCAGCAGACAGGATTACTGCCTCACTCAGCCATGCCCATCAGAGGGGAAAAAACTCACCTCCTCCAACAGGAACACAGGCACAAGTCACAGCCTACCTGAAACTTACACAAACCACTAGACAAACCTGATGAGGGCAGAAACCGAAAGGAAGAAAGAATTCAACATCAAAGCCTGGGAAAAGGAGGCCTCAAACACAATAAGTTAAAAATAAATAAATATATAAATAATGAAAAAGTAGAGAAATAATGTGCAAATGAAGGAACAATCTAGAAACATGTAAGCCCAAATAAATAAAGAGGAGATAGGCAGACTACCTAAAAAATAATTCAGAATAATCATAGTAAAGATGATCCAAAACCTCAAAAAATAAAATGGAGAAAATGCAAGTATCAATTAACAAAGACCTATTAAAATAAAAGAATAAACATACAGAGACAAATAGCACAACTACTGAAATTAAAAATACTCTTGAAAGAATCACTAACAGAATACCTGAGGCAGAAGAATAGAAAAGTGAGCTGGATGATAGAATGGTGAAAATAACTGCTGAAGAGCAGAATAAAGTAAAAAGAATGAAAAGAACTGAGGATAGTCTCAGAGACCTCTGGGACAATATTAAATGCATTAACAATCAAATTATAGGAATCCCAGTAGAAGAAGAGAAAAAGAAAGGGTATGAGAAAATTTTTGAAGAGATTATAGTTGAAAATTTCCCCAAATTGGGAAAGGAAATAGTCAATCAAGTCCAAGGAGCATAAAGTATTCCATACAGGATAAACCCAAGGAGAAATACACCAAGACACATACTAATCAAACTAACAAAGATTAAACACAAAGAAAGAAAACTAAAAGCAGCTAAAGAAAAACAACAAGTAACATACATAAGAAACCCCATACATTTAACAGCTGATCTGGTGGCAGAAACTCTTCAGGCCAGAAGGGAATGTCAGGATATATTTAAAGTACTGAATGGGAAAAAAATCTGTAACCAAGATTATTCTACCTGGTAAGAATCTCATTCAAAATTGATGGAAAAATCAAAAGCTTTACAAACAAGCAAAAGTTAAGGGAATTTAGTACCACAAAATCAGCTTTGCAACAAATGTTAAAGGGACTTATATAGTCAGGAAATACAAGCGAAGAAAAAGATCTACAAAAATAAACCCAAACAATTAAGAAAATGGCAACAGGAACATATATATCGATAATTACTTTAAATGTAAGTGGATTAAAGATCAAAAGATACAGACTGGTTGAATGGATACAAAAACAAAACCCACATGTATGCTGTCTATAAGAAACCCACTTCAGACCTAAAGGCACATATAGACTGCAAATGAGAGGATGGAAAAATATATTCCATTCAAATGGAAATCAAAAGAATGCTGGAGTAGCAATCCTCATATCATAAAAAATAGATCTTAATAAAATACATTACAAGAGATAAGGAAGGATACGACGTAATGATCAAGGGATCAATCCAAGAGGAAGACATAGCAATAGATGTTGTAAGCATCTATGCACACAACATGCTGCTGCTGCTGCTAAGTCACTTCAGTCGTGTCTGACTCTGTGTGACCTCATAGACAGCAGCTCACCAGGATCCCCCGTCCCTGGGATTCTCCAGGCAAGAACACTGGAGTGGGTTGCCATTTCCTTCTCCAATGCATGAAAGTGAAAAGTGAAAGTGAATTTACTCAGTCGATGCACCCAACACAGGAGCACTTCAATACATAAGACAATCATTAACAGACAAAAAAGGAGACATTGACAGTAACACAATAATAGTTGGAGACTTTAATATCCCACTTACACCAATGGTCAGATTATCAAAAAGAAAATTAAAAAGGAAACACAATCTTAAATGACACATTAGACCAGATGGAGCTCATTGATGTCTTCAGGGCATTCCATTCAAATGCAGAAGAATGCACTTTCTTTTCAAGTGCACATGGAACATTCTCCAGGGTAGACCACATCTTAGGTCACAAATCAAACCTCAGTAAATTTAAGAAAATTGAAATCATATCAAGCATCTTTTCTGACCACAACATTATGAAACTAGATATCAATTACAAGAAAAGAACTATAAAAAACACAGACACATAGAGATAAACAATATGTTTCTACATAATGAGCAGGTTACTGAAGAAATCAAAAGGGAAATTAAAAAAATTCCTAGAAACAAATGACAATGAAAATGCAACAATTCAAAACCTATGGGATGTAGCAAAAGCTGTTCTAAGAGGGAAGTTTATAGCAATGCAATCTTACCTAAAGAAACAAGAAAATCATTGAATAGAAAATCTAACTTTAAACTAAAACAACTGGAAAAAGAAGAACAAAAACCCCAAAGTCAGTAGAAGGAAAGATATCATAAGGATCAGAACAGAAATAAATGAAAATGAAATGAAGGAAACAATAGTAAAGATTAATAAAACTAAAAGCTGGTTCTTTGAGAAGATAAACAAAATTGACAAACCTTTAGCCAGACTCATCAAGAAAAAAAGAGAGAAGAACCAAATCAACAAAATTAGAAATGAAAAAGGAGAGGTTACTGCAGACAGTGCAGAAATATAAAGGATTATAAAAGACTATTATAAGCAACTATATGGAAATAAAATGGACAACCTGAAAGAAACGGACGGATTCCTAGAAAAGTTCAATTTTCGAAGACTGAACCAAGAAGAAATAGAAGAACCAAGAAATAGAAATTATGGACAACCCAGTTACAAGGACTGAAATTGAAACTGTGATCAAAATTCTCCCCCAAAACAAAAGCCCAGGGCCAGATGGCTTCACAGGTGAATTCTCTCAAATATTTAGAGAAAACCTATTGCCTATCTTTCTAAAATTCTTACAAAAAATTACAGAGGAATAAACACTTCCAAACTCATTCTAAGAGGCCACGATCACCCTGATACCAAAACCAGGCAAAGACAACACAATAAATGAAAATTACAGGCCAATATCACTGATGAACACAGGTGCAAAAATCCTCAACAAAATTCTAGCAAACAGAATTCAACAAACACTGAAAAGCTCATACACCATGATCAAATTGGGTTTATTCCATGGATGCAAAGATTCTTCAATATATGCAAATCAATCAGTGTGATACATCATATTAACAAATTGAAAGATGAAAAGCATATTGCAATCTCAATAGATACAGAAAAAGCCTTTGACAAAATTCAGCACATACTTATGATTAAAATAAAAAAAAGGGGGGGCCTAGAAGGAACCTACCTCAAAATAGTAAAGGCCATATATGATAAACCCACAGTAAACATTATTCTCAATGGTGAAAAACTGAAATTATTCCCCAGCAGGAACAAGACAAGGGTGTCCACTCTCACCACTATTATTTAACGTAGTTTTGGAAGTCCTAGCTACAGCAATCGGAGAAGAAAAATAGATAAAAGGAATCCAGATTAGAAAAGAAGTAAAGTAGTCACTGTTTGCAGATGACATGATACTATACATAGAAAACCCTAAAGATACAATCAGAAAATTACTAGAGCCAGTCAGTGAATTCAGCAGTCACAGAAAACAAAACCAATACACAGAAATCATTTTCATTCCTGTATACTAACAGTGAAAAATCAGGAAGAGAAATTAAGGAATCAATTCCATTCATCATTGCAACCAAAAGAATAAAATACCTAGGGATAAACCTACATAAGGAGACAAAAGAATGGTATGTAGAAAATTATAAGACACTGATGAAAGAAATAAAAGATGACATAAATGGATGGAGAGATATTTCATATTCCTATGTAGAAAGGATCAATATGTGAAAAAGACTATAAAATGTGAAAATGACTATACTACAAAATGCAACCTGCAGATTCAATGCAATGCCTATCAAATTACTAATGGTATTTTTCACAGAACTAGAACAAAAAATTTCTCAATTCATATAGAAACATAAAAGACTCTGAATAACCAAAGCAGTCTTGGGAAAGAAGAATGGAGCTGGAGGAATCAAGCTTCCTGACTTCAGATGATACTACAAAGCTACAGTCATCAAGACAGAATGGTACTGGCACAAAAACAGAAATATAGACCAATCGAACAAGATTAAAATCCCCAAAATAAACCCATGCACCTATGGGTACCTTATTTTTCACAAAGGAATCAAGAATATACAATGGGGCAAAGATAGCCTCTTCAATATGTGGTGCTGGTAAAACTGGACAGCTACACGCAAAAGAATTAAATTAGAATAGTTCCTAACACCATATACAAAGATAAACTCAGAATAGATTACAGACCTAAATATAAGACCAAAAGCTATAAAACTCTAGAGGAAAACATAGGTGGAACATTCTCTGACATAAATCACAGCCAGGTTCTCTATGACCCACCTCCTAGAGAAATGGAAATAAAAATGAAAATAAACAAATGGAACCTAATTAAACTTAAAAACTTTTGCACAATGAAGGAAACTATAAGCAAGGCGAAAAGGCAGCCTTCAGAATGGGAGGAAATAATAGCAAATGAAACTGACAAAGAATTAATCTCCAAAATATAGAAGCAGCTCATGTAGCTCAATATCGGTAAAACAAACAACTCAATAAATAAGTGGGTCAAAGAACTAAACAGACACTTCTCCAAAGAAGACATACAGATGGCTAACAAACACATGAAAAGATGCTCAACATAGAAAAAAAACAAATCAAAACTATAGCGAGATATCACCCCACACCAAACAGAATGCCCAACATTAAAAAGTCTACAAACAATAAATGCTGGAGAGGGTGTGGGAAAAGCAAACCATCTTGGAGTGTTGGTTAGAATGTAAATTGATACAGACACTATGGAAGACAGTATGGAGATTCCTTAAAAAACTAGGAATAAAAAGCACCATATGACCCAACAAGGAAATATAAATTGAAAAAGATACATGACCCCCAATATTCATTGCAGCACAATTTACAATAGTTAGAACGTGGAAGCCACCTAGATGTCCATTGGCAGGTGAATGGATAAAGAAGCTGTGGTACATATATACAATGAAATATTACTCAGCCATAAAAGGGATGCATTTGAGTCTACATTCTAATGAGGTGGATGAATGGATAGCCTATTATACAGAGTGAAGTAAGTCAGAAAGAGAAAGATAAATATCATGTATTAACACATATATTTGGAAACTAGAAAGATTGTACCAATGCATTTATTTGCAGGGCAGCAATGGAGAAACAGACGTAGAGAACAGACTTATGGACATGGGGCATGGGGAGGAAGGAGAGGGTAGATATATGGAGAGAGTAACACAGAGACTTACATTACCATAAGTAAAATAGATAGGCAATGGAAATTTGCTGTATGACTCAGGGAACTCAAAAAGGGGCTCTGTAACAACCTAGAGTGGTGGGATGGGAGGGAGTTGGGAGGGAGGTTTAAGAAGGAGGGGACATATGTATATCTATCACTGATTTATGTTGATATTTGATATGTTGATATTTGTTGATATTTGGTTGTTATTTTGATATTAACAAAATTCTGTTAAGCAATTATCCTTTGATTCAAAAAAATAAATAAAGAAAAATTTAAAAAAGGGAAAAATACTTTATTATGGTCTTTCTGGGGCCCAGGGTAAGCTACCCCAAAATATGCCTCAATGGCATAGTGATTTTTTTGAATTAAAGTTACTTAAGAAATGACCAATGCAAGAGATATATACTTTGACCCTCCTATTTGTCTCCAGAAGTAGGAAAACAATCTCTCATGTGAAAGGTGTACTCCCCATGTCTAGAGGTAGGACATCCTTATTGCCAGGCAGCCTGTATAAACAAACCTTTTCCATTCTTTAATTGATTTCTCACTAATTAAGCACTCAAAACCCAAGTTCTCTTTCCTATTAATTCCTCACAGATGTATTGTTCTTTTTGGTCTAAAAAGTATAAAAGCTACATTTTGGGGCACTTCTTAGGTCCCATTTCTATGAGACCTCCTTGTATATGAATCAAATTTTGTTTCTATTTCTCTTGTTAATCTGTATCATGTCAACTTTATCATTAATATTAGTCCAGCCATAAGAACTGAAGAGGGGTGGAGGGTGAGGGGAATTTCCCCCTCTCCAGTAGTCTGCATCATTCTGAGTGAAATGCCCCCTTGTCCCTGTATTCTTTGCACTTCCCCAGGTCCTCAGATGTGCCAAGATCCTTCCCCAATGGTTGCTGCATATCTTCTTTTCTGTGTAGAATGTGCTTCCTTTCACCTACATCCAAATAGTTCACACTCAACTTTGAAGCTCAGCTTAGAAATCATTTAGTCCACCAGGAAGCACTCTCTAATTGTTTCTAACAACTGTGATTAATTTATTTCTATAATTCTAATAAAATATTAGACTCAAAACCAATAAACTAGTTGAGTTTTAGAATATATGCCTTGTTTATCATTGTTACTTGATAAGCAATCAGCTGGCACTTGTTTAAAAAAAAAAGATTTTCATGGTTGCAAAGAGTTGTACATGACTGAGCCATTGAACACCACATGTGCAGTTTCTCAGATAAGGCCAGATCCATTCCTAGTTTTATTTGTGATTAGTTCTAGGACTGGTGACTGAAAAAGAAATGTTTCTTCTATGAAAAAAATCCCAAAGTCCCATTTTTACTTAAAATATTCACAAGCAGACTATATGAAGCACATATAAAATTATGCCTTTCAACAAATTAGAATATTTTTTGCAAAATATGGTGTTCTGTTGTAGCAATATTCAGGATGGCCAATAGAAACATCAACTTGGAGATTATTTCCCAAGAAACATTAAATAAATTTTAGCAAATTATTATTTCAGTACAAAGAAAGCAGAATGATTAACCTGAAGCAATAAAAAACACAAACATATTTTTCTAAGTAATATAAAGGTCAAGTTATATCATTTCCTGGGGAAATATTATTATTTATGTGTGATATTTAAAGGTCTATTAATATTTACATAAAATTTCAATAAAAACTGAGCAGAAAATAGAAAAGCAAAACATAATAAAACACCCTAACAGTTATGAACACAATCTCAATGGAATATTCCACAAGTTGAATAATTTCTTCAACCACCATTGTAATTTCCTCAGTGAGAAAAACAGAGGGACAACTCCAGAGCAGATTCATTTTAACAAATTCATCTGCTTTGCACCAACCTGAGATGAACAGGTTCTGCATATCCTGTATTCAGAATACCCCTTTGCCTAACTCGTGTCTGCCTGAACGTCCCGCTGTCAGATGTGAAAGTGAGAAGGGGTTGTCAGGGCCACATTCTGGGGCTTGGTTCTATAACTCAGTTGGCTCTTGGTGAGGTTCTGGGACACAATATAAAAAGTGGTTCCAGAGAACCCCTGGTTCTTTGTTTCCAGTTTCCATAGGGAACAAATATCTGGAGAAGCAGTAGCAGGAGAAATTGTGGGTTCCAGCTTCACAGTCTCAGACAGGAAGACCAATACAAAGTCAATGTGCCAGTCATCCCAAATTGGAAGGAAGAGGGCATAGGGCTCTCATTTTCAGAAATATCACGTTTATGTGCTGGGAGCCAGCGTGAGGAATTCCACCCGTGACAAGGTCATGCGGCAGAGCTCTGATGGCAAGGCTAAATCAGACCTCAGGTTTTCCCCCTGGTATTTCCTGAGCATGTACTCCAAAAACCAAAAATCTGCCGGCCTTTGTGCTCTGCTTTTCCACTCTTCTGACACACCCCGGAAAAAGTCAACTCAGGGCTTTAGTCTTCTGCATTTGAAAGGGATGTTTCAATTAAACCCCCTCTGATAGCTCTCTAGCTTGCCTAACAGGTTCCCCTGGACCTCTTACAGCTTGTGAATTGCTTACAGCCCCCCAACCGTGAGAGGCACAAAGTTTAAGAGCATCTTAAAGATACAGAGCCTTTCCTAGAGAGTTAAAAATCATATTGGTGATGGGTTTTCACTGTTGACTAAATGATTGCTGCCAGACCTCCATATTCTTTATCTTTTAGGCACCTGGGAGGATGTTAATCAATGTAATTGGGATGTAGAAAAAGATATATAGTAGTTTTGATGTTAGCAACATTAGACTTTTGAGTTAATTACTTTTCTTTTGTTATAAATCACTGTACTCCTTACTTGCTATAAATTGCTGTATCTTTGCTATATAAGAATGTAACTTTATTTAGTGCTTTCTTAGAGTGACACCAGACTTTGGGAAGATCAACACAAATAAGTCTTCTGGTTGACAAACCCTTATCAGAAAAAAGGCTGTAAAATGTTAATTGGCCCTCTGGTTATAAGATGATGTAAATCACCTAAGACTTGCTTATACAATTAGGTATGCAGAGAGAAAGCCTGGTTTTGATAAAAGTCAGGGCTGCTGACATTGCATAATTTTGTATTACCCATTGATCTCTATGTATTATCAAAAGTATAAAAGGCCTTCTGAACAATAAAGGATGGACCAGTTTCTCGGACTAGTCTCTCAGCCTAGTTTCTTGGGAATCTGGCTCCCCCCGTCTCTCTCTCTCTCTCTTTTTCTCCCTCTCCCTCCCTCTCCTCTTTACTCTAATTTCAGGCTGAATTCCCATCTGGAGCGGGGTGGCTCACCAAGTCTACTTACTTGTCCTGGCTTCTAAGACCCATGCGAAAGGGAGCCTAAGATGGGGCACCCTTCGATATTCAAGTGGGTGCTGGTGGCCCAACGTAGATGGTGCAAATCTCTTGTCCTGAGATTTTATTGGTCTTCCCCGTAAGCCAAGTTATTCAGCCTCCTTTCTTCACTAAATTTTCCTACTACACTATTTCTTCCTAATCTAATCTTATATTAATAAATAAATAAGTTTTCCTCGCCTACGCCATCCATGCTTTGAATCACCCTGGATCCACTGGGGCTGGACCCCGGCATTTCTGTACATAATTTATTTGTCTAGGCTTAAGTTAAAACATATCTTCATAGAAGGCAAAACCATTTCCTTATTTCTGAAAATGCGTGCCTATGAAGTTTCTCAGGGATTCCCAGGTAGCTCAGTGGTAATGAATTCACTTGCCAATGCAAGAGACACAGGAGACATGGGTTCAATCCCTAGGTTGGGAAGATCCTCTGGAGAAGAAAATGGCAACCCACTCCAGTATTCTCGCCTGGGGAATCCCATGGGCAGAGGAGCATAGTGGGCTAAGTTCATAGGGTTGCAAAAAGTCAGACATGACTGAGTGATTGAACACTACATGTGCAGTTTCTCAGATAAGGTCAGCTGCATTCCTAATTATATTTGTCATTAGTTCTAGGACTGGTGACAGAAAAAGAAAAGTTTCTTCTATGTGCTTCCCCTCTGCAAGTGTACACATATGCACATGTGCTTCCCCTCTGCACACATGCACGTTATGAACACACAGACACATACTCAGGGACCTGGCAAGTTCCAACTTGAGTCTGAAGTCTCCTCTCCAAGTACATGCTTTTTAGAGGCCTTAATTCCTTCTCTGAGGTGTTTTAGCTGTTTACTCTGATAAATGTGCAGCCTTCCTAATACAATTCATGAACTCAATTGAAGAGATTTTGTTTTATTGTGGTCAGACACTTGAGTTTCCAATTAACTCTTATGACAGATAACAGGGTTCAGTGATTATAGAATCCTTAGAGGTCACCAGAATCTGCCATGAAATGTGTCTGATGCCCATTTCCCAGGGGAAAATGGAATGGAAAAAGTTGGAGAGGGAGTGAGAAGGTTCTCTGATTTATCAAGATAAACAAGTCATCTTGGGTCAGTGGAATTGTAAGAAGAATTTACCTTTTTCTAATTGCTCATTTTTGTGTTTTTTTTTTTTTTTTTTTCCCTGAGCCAAGGTAAGGAAAAGCTATACTGAAGACTTATTTTGGATAGCAGGTGAATTATTACTTTTTAGGACAACAGCATAGAATAGCCTGTTGATACTACTTATGAAATAAAAATTTGTTAAGCTAGTACTGTGGTCCATGAAATATAAAGATTAATGACATACAGAATGTTTCCTGAAGATTAAAAACTAGCTATATCTTCCATAATTTTCACTGTTCCAGATAATACTATTATAAATCATTATTTACTCAATGTCATGGATATCCTTATTTCTTTATCTCTCCTCAGACATCAAAGACATACCTGGCAGACATACCCTAAAATGACTTCCAATAAGTCACACATTTGTATAACTCTCTCCTCTTGAGAACCTGGGCAGAATATGTGATTTGGTTTTAGCATGGACTTTGTAGATCTGTTAATTTCAAGTTTGATCCAAAGAAAGATTATTGTGGGTGAGCCTGACTTAATCAGAAGAAAATCCTTAAAAGAACTGAATCTTTCATGATGAAAAACTCTTCTGGTCTTGAAGAAGTGAGCTGCCATTAGCTCTACAGTTACAAACAATGAATTCTGCCAACAGTCTAATGAGTTTAGAAGTAAAATTTTCCCCAGTCAAGACTGCAGATGAAAATTAAGCTCAGGCTCAATCACAGACAAAGGACTCAGATAAGCCACACCCATACTCTTTACTGAAACTGTTGAATTATGTTTATTTTGTCTTAAGCCACAAAATTGCTGGTAATTTGTTACAAAGAAATGGAAAAATAATGGAGAATGATATCAGCACAGTGGCCAAACCAAAGGTCCTTTAAACAAATTGCTCCCTTCAGTTCAGTTCAGTTCAGTCACTTAGTGTGACTCTTTGCAACCCCATGGACCGCAGCATGCCATACCTCCCTGTCCATCACCAACTTCCAGAGTTTACCCAAACTCATGTCCATTAAGTTGGTGATGCCATCCAACCATCTCATCCTCTGTCGTCCCTTCTCCTCTTGCCCTCAATCTTTCCCAGCATCAGGAACTTTTCAAATGAATCAGCTCTTTGCATCAGGTGGCCAAAGTATTGGAGTTTCAGCCTCAACATCAGTCCTTCCAGTGAACAACCAGGACTGATCTCCCTTAGGATGGACTGGTAGGATCTCCTTGCAGTCCAAGGAACTCTCAAGAGTCTTCTCCAACACCACAGTTAAAAAGTATCAATTCTTTGGTGCTCAGCTTTCTTTACAGTCCATCTCTCACATCTGTACATGGCCACTGGAAAAACCATAGCCTTGACTAGATGGACCTTTGTTGAAAAAGTAATGTCCCTGCTTTTTAATATACTGTCTATGTTGGTCATAACTTTCCTTCAAAGGAGTAAGCGTCTTTTAATTTCATGGCTGCAATCACCATTTGCAGTGATTTTGGAGCCCCCCAAAATAAAGTCAGCCACTGTTTCCATTGTTTCCCCATCTATTTCCCATGAAGTGATGGGACCAGATGCCATGATCTTAGTTTTCTGAATGGTGAGCTTTCAGCCAACTTTTTAACTCTTTGACTTTCATCAAGAGGCTTTTTAGTTCCTCTTCACTTTCTTCCCTAAGGGTGGTGTCATCTGCATATCTGAGGTTATTGATGTTTCTCCCAGCAATCTTGATTCCAGCTTGTGCTTCATTCAGCCCAGCGTTTCTCATGAGGTACCCTGCATATAAGTTAAATAAGCAAGGTGACAATATACAGCCTTGATGTACTTCTTTTCCTATTTGGAACCAGTCTGTTCCACGTACAGTTCTAATTGTTGCTTCCTGACCTGCATACAGATTTCTCAAGAGGAGGTCAGGTGGCCTGGTATACCCATCTTTTTCATTTATCCATGGACAAAAGTGCTTTTGTGGGAGATGTGGGATTCAGCTAGGAGACTGTGAAAAAATGATGCTGTCAAAGAATAGAGATCCAATGAGAAAACAGATTTATACCCAGATGACTGACTCATTGACTGCATTCACAGCTACAGACCTAGAAACAACTCTGATTGTATTAGAATTCAGCTACAGTCCTGTTTGACTTTGGTTCTGTCAGCAACACCATATGCCTAGGGACCCACGAGGAGTCACACACACTGTATGTTGGCTAGTAGGTATACAGAACTTGGTCCCAGCTGTGGGCCATGAAGTGGCCCATGAATCAGCTCCTGCCCCTCTTAGCTGTGGTCAGGGAGCTCCTGAAAACACTGATTTAAACAATCACCTACAGATGAGAGAGACTTTGTTGGAATCCAGGAGTCTAGTGGAAAAGTTGTACTACTAGAGTAAATAAATCAAGATTAGACTTTACCCACATCATCTCTTCCCCCAAAGCAGTACAGCTCTGAGCCAAGAGATTTTCTTCACCTGTGATTTCTCCCATAGAAGAAACTGAAAGCACATAAGTGAATGCCTGCTTTTCCTGGTGTGAGAGATGCTGCTAATGATACCCACTTTTCTCTTCCCTCACCCAGAGCACTGAATCCTGAGTGGCAATCTGAGGGGTGGTGAGCACTTAAAGCTTGTAGTGGACCTGAACAAAGGACAAAGATTCTACTAAGTGCTTCAGGGATTCAATCAGAAGGTGTGCCCACAAGTTACTGAGGGCGCCTCACCTGTGGATTTCCCCAAATGGCCTATAGGCATTTCTAGGACTCTACATGTGATATCCCCCTGCAACCTGCATCTAGCTCCCTGTGTATGCTCCCAACAGTGGCAAGAGCAAGCTTTAGTAGATGGCTAGTGGGCACACTGCAGAAAGCTGGCTCAAATCCAGGGCCTGAGAGAAACCACAAACATTCTTTTTTTCAAACTCATTTTTCAAACAATTTTTTAAAACTATAAATTTATTTATTTTAATTGGAGGCTAATTAATTTACAATATTGTATTGGTTTTGCCATACATCAACATGAATCCACCATGGGTGTACACATGTTCCCCATTCTGGATCCCCTCCCACTTCCCTCCCTGTACCATCCCTCAGTATTTTCTGGCCTTCCCCTGTTTCTTTTTTAAATTGAAGTATGTTTTATGCACAGTATTATATGTTGCAGGTAACAATTTAAAGGTTCACAATTTTTAAATATTTTTTTAAAGGTTATAAATAAGATATTGGCTAAATACTCTGTATTGTACAATATACCCCTATACCTAATAGTTTGTATCTCTTACCTCCTACTTTTAATTGCTCCTCCAAGCTTTCCTCTCCCTATTGGTAACCAGTAGTTTGTTCTCTGTATCTAGGAGTCTGCTTCTTTTGTTATATTCACTAGGTTATGTAGTTAGATTCCACATATAAGTGACACAATATTTTTCCACATATAAGTGATACAGTATTTTTATTTCTCTGTCTGATTCATTTCACTTAGCATCATGCCCTCCAAGTCCATCCATGTTGCAGCTAGTGGCAAATTTTCATCCTTTTTAATTGCTGAGTAGTATACCATTCTGTGCATGTGTCTCTTTGTGTGTGTATGTGTGTATATATATGGTGAGATATGTATATTTCTTTATCAGCGCATCTTTTTATGGATACCTAGGTTGCATACATATCTGCTGCTGCTGCTGCTAAGTCGCTTCAGTCGTGTCCGACTCTGTGCGACCCCATAGACAGGAGCCCAACAGGCTCCCCCGTCCCTGGGATTCTCCAGGCAAGAACACTGGAGTGGGTTGCCATTTCCTTCTCCATTGTGTGAAAGCGAAAAGTGTAAGTGAAGTCGCTCAGTCGCATCCGACTTCTAGCGACCCCATGGACTACAGCCTACCAGGCTCCTCCATCCATGGGATTTTCCAGGCAAGAGTACTGGAGTGGCTCGCCATTGCCTTCTCCAGCATACATATCTAGGCAATTGTAAATAATGCTGCTATGAACACTGGGATGCATGTATATTTCAAATTAGTGTGTTCAGGGTTTTCGGGGTATATACCCAGGAGTGGAATTAACTGGGTCATATGGTAGTTCCAGTTTTAACTTTTTTGAGAAAACTCCATACCATTTTGCACACTGGTTGTACCATGTTCCCTTTTCTTTACATCCTTGCCAACATTTGTTCTTTTTTTCTTTTTACTTTTATTTTACTTATTTATTTATTTTACTTTACAATACTGTATTGGTTTTGTCATACATCAACATGAATCTGCCACGGGTGTACATGAGTTCCCAATCCTGAACCCCCCTCCCACCTCCCTCCCCATAACATCTCTCTGGGTCATCCCAGTGCACCAGCCCCAAGCATCCTGTATCCTGCATCAAAAATAGACTGGTGATTCATTTCTTATATGATATTATGCATGTTTCAATGCCATTCTCCCAAATCATCCCACCCTCTCCCTCTCCCACAGAGTCCAAAAGACTGTTCTATACATCTGTGTCTCTTTTGCTGTCTCACATACAGGGTTATCATTACCATCTTTCTAAATTCCATATATATGTGTTAGTATACTGTATTGGTGTTTTTCTTTCTGGCTTACATCACTCTGTATAATCGGCTCCAGTTTCATCCACCTCATTAGAACTGATTCAAGTGTATTCTTTTTAATGGCTGAGTAATACTCCATTGTGTATATGTACCACAACTTTCTTATCCATTCATCTACTGATGGACATCTAGGTTGCTTCTGTGTCCTGACTATTATAAACAGTGCTGCAGTGAACATTGGGGTACACGTGTCTCTTTCAACTCTGGTTTCCTTGGTGTGTATGCCCAGCAGGGGGATTGCTGGATCATAAGGCAGTTCTATTTCCAGTTTTTTAAGAAATCTCCACACTATTCTCCATAGTGGCTGTACTATTTGCATTCCCACCAACAGTGTAAGAGGGTTCCCTTTTCTCCACACCCTCTCCAGCATTTATTGCTTGTAGACTTTTGGATCGCAGCCATTCTGACTGGTGTGAAATGGTACCTCATTGTGGTCTTGATTTGCATTTCTCTGATAATGAGTGATGTTGAGCATCTTTTCATGTGTTTGTTAGCCATCCGTATGTCTTCTTTGGAGAAATGTCTGTTTAGTTCTTTGGCCCATTTTTTGATTGGGTCATTTATTTTTCTGGAGTTGAGCTGCATAAGTTGCTTGTATATTTTTGAGATTAGTTGTTTGTCAGTTGCTTCATTTGCTATTGTTTTCTCCCATTCAGAAGGCTGTCTTTTTACCTTGCTTATAGTTTCCTTTGTTGTGCAGAAGCTTTTAATTTTAATTAGATCCCATTTGTTTATTTTTGCTTTTATTTCCAGTATTCTGGGAGGTGGATCATAGAGGATCCTGCTGTGATTTATGTCGGAAAGTGTTTTGCCTATGTTCTCCTCTAGGAGTTTTATAGTTTCTGGTCTTACGTTTAGATCTTTAATCCATTTTGAGTTTATTTTTGTGTGTGGTGTTAGAAAGTGATCTAGTTTCATTCTTCTACAAGTGGTTGACCAGTTTTCCCAGCACCACTTGTTAAAGAGATTGTCTTTACTCCATTGTATATTCTTGCCTCCTTTGTCGAAGATAAGGTGTCCATAGGTGTGTGGATTTATCTCTGGGCTTTCTATTTTGTTCCATTGATCTATATTTCTGTCTTTGTGCCAGTACCATACTGTCTTGATGACTGTGGCTTTGTAGTAGAGCCTGAAGTCAGGCAGGTTGATTCCTCCAGTTCCATTCTTCTTTCTCAAGATTGCTTTGGCTATTCGAGGTTTTTTGTATTTCCATACAAATCTTGAAATTATTTGTTCTAGTTCTGTGAAAAATACCGCTGGTAGCTTGATAGGGATTGCATTGAATCTGTAGATTGCTTTGGGTAGTATACTCATTTTCACTATATTGATTCTTCCGATCCATGAACACGGTATATTTCTCCATCTATTAGTGTCCTCTTTGATTTCTTTCATCAGTGTTTTATAGTTTTCCATATATAGGTCTTTAGTTTCTTTAGGTAGATATATTCCTAAGTATTTTATTCTTTTCGTTGCAATGGTGAATGGAATTGTTTCCTTAATTTCTTTTTCTACTTTCTCATTATTAGTGTATAGGAATGCAAGGGATTTCTGTGTGTTGATTTTATATCCTGAAACTTTACTATATTCACTGATTAGCTCTAGTAATTTTCTGGTGGAGTCTTTAGGGTTTTCTATGTAGAGGATCATGTCATCTGCAAACAGTGAGAGTTTTACTTCTTCTTTTCCAATTTGGATTCCTTTTATTTCCTTTTCTGCCCTGATTGCTGTGGCCAAAACTTCCAGAACTATGTTGAATAGTAGCCGTGAAAGTGGGCACCCTTGTCTTATTCCTGACTTTAGGGGAAATGCTTTCAATTTTTCACCATTGAGGATAATGTTTGCTGTGGGTTTGTCTTTGTGTTCTTTTTGATATTGGCCTTTCTGGCAGGTGTGAGGTGATATCTCTCACTGTGGTTTTGATTTACATTTCCCTGATGACTAGGGATGTTGTGCATGTTTTTCAGTTCAGTTCAGTCATCAGTCATGTCTGACTCTTTGTGACCCCATGGCCTGCAGCACGCCAGGGCTCCCGCTCCTTCACCAACTCCCAGAGTTTACCCAAATTCATGTCCACTAAGTCGCTGATGCCATTCATTCACCTCGTTCTATGTCATCCCCTTCTCCTCCTGCCTTCAATCTTTCCAAGCATCAGGGACTTTTCCAATGAGTCAGTTTTTGCATCAGGTGGCCAAAGTATTGGAGTTTCAGCTTCAACATCAGTCCTCCCAATGAATATTCAGGACTGATTTCTTTTATGATAGACTGGTTGGATCTCCTTGCAGTCTAAGGGACTCTCAAGAGCCTTTTTCCAACACCATAGTTCAAAAGCATCAATGGGATATTACTCAGCCATAAAAAGTAAGGCATTTGACTTAGTTCTGATGAGGTGGATAAACCTAAAACCTATTAGACAGAGTGAAGTGAGTCAGAAAGAGAAAAATAAATACCATATTCTGACACATATATATGGAATCTAGAAGAATGGTACTGAAGAACTTATTTACTGGGAAGCAGTGGAGAAAGAGACATAGAGAATAGATTCATGGACATAGGCAATGGGGAGGATTGGGTGAGATGGATGGAAAGAGTAACGTGGAAACTTACATTACCATGTGTAAAATAGATAGCCAATGAGAATTTGCTGTATGGCTCAGGAAACTCAAACAGGGTCTCTGTATCAACCTAGAGGGGTGGGATGGGGAGGGAGATGGGAGGTAGGTTCAAAAGAATGGGGATATATTTATACCTATGGCTGCCATCTCTGGGGTTGCACAGAGTCAGACACGACTGAAGCAACTTAGCAGCAGCAGCAGCATGGCTGACTCATGTGAGGTTTGACAGAAAACAACATAATTCTGTAAAGCAATTATCCTTCAATAAAAAATTAAGTAATTAAAAAAAAAAAAGAAAAGAAGAAGAAAAAATTGTATGGAAACACAAAAGACCCTGAATAGCCAAAACAATCTTGAGAAATAACAGACCTAATGGAATACATTTTCCTGACTTTGGGCTATTATATGCATCTACAGTAATGAAAACTGCATGGTACTGTCACAAAAATAGACATATAGATCATATGTTAAATTTTAAAATGAAAATTAGGAGATTTCTGTCTGTGTTTATACGGATGTGTGTATATCTACATATGTATGTGATAAACATCATATATTTCTATCTCTAAATGGCATGAACAAAATTAATTTATAAATATGTTCTGTTTAATTGGCCTAAAGAAATTAAGAACCTATATAAATTCTCTGAACTACAAAAAACTAATCCAAACAAATTTCATGTTCATGAGATCTAGGAAAAATGCATTATTAAATTATTATTTGGGAGATTGGTTCAAGATGGAGGGGTAGAAGTATTTGTGTTCATCTCCTACTGTGAGAACAGAAGAATAGCAACTAGCTGTTGAACAATCATCAACAGGAAGACACTAGAATGACCAAAATAGATACCCCATATCCAAAGGAGAAGCCACAACCAGATGGTAGGAGGGATGCAATAATTATAAAATCAAATCCCATACTTTCTGAGTGGGTGACCACAAAACTGGAGAATACTAATACCAAATAAGTTCTTCCCTTGTTGTGAAGGTTCTGAGCCCCAGGTCAGTTTTCTCAGCTTGGAAATCCAGCTTGGGACTGGGAATCCCAGGGAATCTGACTTTGCAGGCCAGAGGGATTTGATCATAGGGCTTCAAAAGGACTGGGAGAAACAGAGACTCCACTCTTGGATGACACAAAAAAAATCTTGCTTGCACCAAGAACCAGAGGAAGGAACAGTGACCCCAGAGGAGACTGAACCAGACCAAACTTCTAGTGTTTGATGGTCTCCTGGGGAGGCATGGGTCATCAGTGGCTTGTCCAGGGAAGGGGGCTTTGGCAGCAGCAGTCTTGAGAAGTACTTCTTGGCATGAGATCTCTTGGAGGTCACCACTAGCCCTACCATAAAGCCTGTAGACTCCAGGGCTGGGTCACCTCAGGCCAAACAGCTAATAGAGAGGGAGCTCAGCCCCACCCATTAGCAGTCAATTGGATCAAAATTTTACTGAGCATGAATATGCCTACCAGAGTAAGACCCAAGATTTCCCACCACCAGTTACTCCCATCTTAGAGGGGAGATAGAAAAAGCAAGAACTACATTGCCATAGCTTCTAGAGTGGAAGCCACATCACAGAAGTTTGATCAATAGGAAACAGCAGAGGGTTATGTCCAAGAGAAAGGGACAATATAAACCTCTGAAAGATAACTAAATGAAGTGGAGATAGTCAACCTTCCAGAAAAAGAATATAGAATAATGATAGTGAAGATGATCCAGGATCTCAGAAAAAGAATATAGAAGATGCAAGACAGGTTTACCAAAGACCTAGAAGAACTAAAGAACAAACAGAAAGAGATGAGCAATACACTAGAAAGAAAGAATAGTAGAAAAACTGAGGCAGAAGAATGAATAAGTGACCTGGAAGATAGAATGGTAGAAATCACTGCTGCAAGAGAGAATATAGAAAAACAGAATGGAAAAAATGAAGTAAGAGACCTCTGGGACAACATTAAATGCATCAACATTCTCATTATAGGAGTCTCAGAAGGAGAAGAGAGAGTGAAAGTACCGGAGAAAACATTTGAAAGGATAGTAGGCTGAAAACTTCCTTAAAATGGGAAATAGTCAACCACATCCAGTGCAGAAAGTCCCAGGCAGGATAAACCCAAGGAAGAACATAGTGAGACACATAGTAATCAAACTGACAAAAACTGAAGACAGAGATAAAATATTAAAAGCAACAAGGGAAAAAAAAGCAATAACATGCAAGGGAACTCCCATAAGGTTATCAGCTGATTTCTCAAAGAAACTGAACAAGCCAGAAGGGAATGGCACGATATATTTATAGTGATGAAAGGGAAAAACCTACAACCCAGTATGACTCTTGTTCAGATTTATGATGAAATCAAAAGCTTTACAGACAAGCAAAAGTTAAGAGAATTCAGCATCACCAAACCAGTTCTACAACATATGCTAAAGGAACTTCTCTAGACAGGAAAGAAGAAAAGGAAAAGACCTACACAAAACAACCCAAAACAATTAAAAAAACAGTAATAGGATTATACATTTAAGGTACTGATAATTACCTTAAATGTAAATGGATTAAGTGCACCAACCAAATGACATAGACTGGCTGGGCAGATGAAAACATGTGTGTGCATGCATATCTGCTTACCCCATCACTCCACTTAACCCCTCAAACTGTATGTAATTATCTTATATTGCTAGGTTAATCGTATTTCCATTATGGCTTGCACTTGTAATTATCTTTTGATTTTTGTCTGGCTATTGATTGTGCAATGGCACCCCACTCCAGTACTCTTGCCTGGAAAATCCCACGGACGGGGGAGCCTGGTGGGCTGCGGTCCATGGGGTCGCTAGGAGTCGGACGCGACTGAGCGACTTCCCTTTCACTTTTCCCTTTCATGCATTGGAGAAGGAAATGGCAGCCCACTCCAGTGTTCTTGCCTGGAGAATCCCAGGGACGGGGGAGCCTGGTGGGCTGCCGTCTGTGGGGTCACACAGAGTCGGACACGACTGAAGTGACTTAGCAGCAGCAGCAGCATTGATTGTGAAGAGTGATAAATATCTTTTACTATTGTGATTATGTAACTATTAATTTCTTACAAATGTGAGAGTTTGACCATAAAGAATACTGAGCACTGAAGAACTGATGCTTTCCAACTGTGGTGCTGGAGAAGACTCTTGAGATTCCCTTGGACAGGAAGGAGATCAAACCAGTCAATTCTGAAGGAAATCAACCCAGAATATTCAACGGAAGGACTGATGCTGAAGCTGAAACTCCAATACTTGAAAGTGAAAGTGACAGTTGCTCAGTCGTGTCTGACTCTGTGATCCCATGGATTACACAGTCCATGGAATTCTCCAGGCCAGAATACTGGAGTGGGTAGCCTTTCCCTTCTCCAGTTGATCTTCCCAACCCAGGGATGGAACCAGAGTCTCCTGCATTGCAGGTGGATTCTTTACCAACTGAGCTATCAGGAAAGCCCTCCAATATTTTGTGGACCTAAGTAGCTCATTTGAAAAGACCCTGATTCTGGGAAAGATTGGAGGCAAGAGTGGAGGGGGACCACAGAGGATGAGATGGTTGGATGTCACCAGTAATTCAATGAACATGAGTTTGAGCAAACTCTGGGACTTAGTGAAGGATAGGGAAGCCTGGCATGCTGCTGTTCATGAGGTCGCAAAAAGACATAAACGACCTAGTGACTGAAGTAAACTGATCATGATTGGTCATCAGAAAATGATGAAATTTTACGATTCATGGGGTCGCAAAGAGTCGGACACGACTGAGCGACTGAACTGAACTGAACTGATATCACTAAACCTACCATTTAATAGAAAAAAACTTGTAAGCACTTTTTAAAATCCAGAAGCACAATATTATTATCTTGGAAAATTTTGAAATACCCAAATGTCCAGGTATTGTTTTTTCCTCCAAAGAATCTTTGATGTTAATTTCTCACTTTGATATTGATTTCTCATTCAAATTCTTTCTTATTTGCAATCACCCTCTGTGCTTTTTCAGTCTTTTAGCTTTACTGAGGATTTCAATAGCTTAGTCAGAGATCTCTCTTAGAAATTGCCACTTTGCACTTGGAAATAAGTGGGTTATTTTCAAATATCATTTCATATTGATTTCTAACATAATTCCACAGTGATAAGAGATTAGACTCTGTATGATTTCAATACCTTTAGACCATGAAATTTTTGAGCATTGTTTTATGTCCCTGGATATGTTCCAGTATCTCTAGATTTATAGTCTATGAAAACTTCAATAGAATTTGTATCCCAGTTTTGTGTGAAAATTATCTGAATCTTAACTAGGTCAAATTTTTTTATAGTGTTTTTCAAGTCGACTATATCCTTCTAGTTTTCTGTTTATTCATTCTATTAATTTTTGAGAGAATGATATTGAAACTTCAAATAAAAAAATCTTATCTACTTAAAAATAATTGTATTATATAGTGGAGCAATATGTAACTTTGTCCTGTATTTTCCAAGTCTACTGTAAGTGTGTTATCAAGCTTTCATAATTAAAAAATAAAAAAATATTTGATGCTAAAGTGAGTTGAAGTTTGTTGGTTTAACTAGTACATATATATCTTTAGAGTCATTTATATTACATATGGAGAAGGCAACGGCATCCCACTCCAGTACTCTTGCCTGGAAAATCCCATGGATGGAGGAGCCTGGTGGGTTACAGTCCATGGGGTCGCTAAGAGTCGGACACGACTGAGCGATTTCACTTTCACTTTTCACTTTCATGCATTGAAGAAGGAAATGGCAACCCATTCCAGTATTCTTGCCTTGAGAATCCCAGAGATGGGGGAGCCTGGTGAGCTGCCGTCTATGGGGTTGCACAGAGTCAGACACGACTGAAGTGACTTAGTAGCAGCTCTACATATATAACACTTTTATTGTTCCTATTCAAATAAGATCTTATTATCTTTCTTATAAAAATTTTCAGCAAGAAGTATTTGGTATGATGATATTTGATAAGTAAATTAAATGCAAATGAGGTAAAGTTTCTAGGTGAATTATTTAAGAATATTATGATTTATGATATGTCAACTTAAAATTATCTGCTCCAAACTCTTTTGTAACTTGAAATTTTAGAGTTTTGCTAAAGTTAAACAGAAAAATGTATTGAATATCTAGTTCATTTCCAAAAAAGATAAAATATTGAAACATTAATTATTGAACACAGGTTTCCTTGTGGAGAGAAAATAAAGATATTTGGAACTATTAATAAAATGTTTGATGTCACACTGAGAAATTTTCTATAAAAATGTACATATGTTTAGAAATTATAAATAATATCTATATGTTTGCCTGATGCTGAAGTTCCAATAATTTGGCCACTTTATGTGAAGAGCTGACTCACTGGAAAAGACCCTGATGTTGGGGAAGACTGAGGGCAATAGGAAGAGGCAACAGAAGGTGAGATAGTTAGATGGCATCACTGATTCAATGGACATGAATTTGAGCAAACTCCAGGAGAAGGTGAAGAATAGGGAAGCTGGTATGCTGCAGTTCATGGGGTCACAAAGAGTTGGACATGACTTAGCAACTGAACAACAACAATAATATGTTTGCCAATCTATAAAATGTTAGTGTAAAAACAGTTCATAATTGCTTACTTTGTAGCTTTCACAAGAAAGTAAGGTTTTCAAACATTAGGAAATCTAATTTTTGTAATTAAAACTACTAAAAGTAATAAAAATAAAAATAAATAAAATAAAGTAATAAGGAACACATCTTAGTATGCAAAAAAA